>CAUYRH010100901.1:0-76738 GCA_963574655.1 Perodicticus potto
ATATATATACATTATATATAAGTCTTTTAATTATATATATATATATATATATATATATATATATATATATATATATATATATGATTATTTTCCTTATCGCTAATATATAAGGAAAGGAGGTCCTAGAGTTGGGGAAAAAAAAAAACCTGAAATACCATTTTAGAATCATCAGGTGTCTAGAAAAATTTACCCAAATCAAACAACTCTGAGACACTTAGTAGTAAAAGTAGTCCATTAAAAACAAAGGAAAATCCCAAAGACTTCAAAAAAAAAAATTACAAGGGTTAATGGACAGTACTAACTACAGACTTCTCAAAAATAACACACAAGGTAAGTTATCAATTACTATTATACTATTAAAAAACAATGACTGGAAGAATTTCAGCAAACAAAGACTAGTGATGAGGATGTTAATAAATATTGATACAGATTAAAGACTATACAAGATCAAGACAAGGATGGAAAACATATCTGAAGTGTTGTGTGTTACACCCAAGCAGAAACCATGCATTTAAAAATAACAGAGTGAAGGAGAAGGAAGGAAGAAAATTAAAAAACTTATTGATTGTTGTTTGGACACTATGTGGAAGTTAAATAATCTTAATCACAACTGATAACCACTATGGGAAGAGCTGAGACAAGGGGACACGAAGACAAATAAGAAAGTACAAAGGTAAAACCACAGATTTAATGCAATCCCTATCAAAGCATCAATGTCATACTTTAAAAACTTGAAAAAAAAAGTACCTCACTTTGTATGGAATCAGAAAAAAATCTCAAATAGCCAATACATTACTTAGAAATAAAGGAGGAGGCATCACATTACCAGACTTCAGATTATACTGTCAATCTATAGTGATCAAAACAGCATGGTATTGGCACAAAAATAGAGAGGTAGATGTATGGAACAGAATAGAGAACCAAGAAATGAATCCGAGATTGTCATTTGATCTTTGATAAGCCTAACAAAAACATACACCGGGGGAAAGATTCCCTATTTAACAAACGATGCTGAGAGAACCGGCTAGTGACCTGTAGAAGACTGAAATTGGACCCCCACCTTTCACCACTAGCAAAAATTTATTCTCACTGGATAAAAGATTTAAACTTAAGACATGAAACTATTAAAAGTACTAGAAGATAGTGTAAGGAAAATTCTTGAAGATATTGGTCTGGGAAAATATTTTATTAGGAGGACCCCCCTGGCAATTGAAGCAACACCAAAAATATATTATTGGGATCTGATCAAGCTAAAAAGATTCTTCACAGCTACGGGCTCAGTAAGTAAAGCAAACAGCCTTCAGAATGGGAGATTTTTGCAGGTTATGTTTCTGATCAAGGTCTGATAATTAGAATCTACAGAGAACTCAAACTAATCAATAAGAAAAGAACAAACAACCCCATTTCTTTGTGGGCAAGAGACTCCAACAGAAACTTCTCTAAAGATGACAGGTATATGGCCTACAAACACATGAAAAATGCTCATCATCTTTAGTCATCAGAGAAATGCAAATCAAAACCACTCTGAGATATCACCTAACTCCACTAAAATCAGCCCACATCACAAAATCCCCAAACTGCAGAAGTTGACGTTGTTTTGGAGTGAAAGCAACACTTCTACACTGCTGGTGGGACTGCAAACTAATACAGTCTTTTTGGAAGGAAGTATGGAGAATTCTCAAGGAACTGAAAGTTGGCCTACCATTGGATCCTGCAATACCATTACTAGTTATTGACCTAGATGAACAAAAATCACTTTACAACAAAGACATTTGCACCAGAATCTTTACTGCAGCCCAGTTCACAATAGCCTAGTTGTGGAAGCAGCCATCAACCCATGAATGGATAAACAAATTGTGGTATTTGCATACCATGGAATACAATGCAGCCATAAACTAGAGGGAGACTTTGCAACTTTTATGTTTACCTGAATGAAGCTGGAACATATTCTTCTTAGTAAAGTAAAAAAAAAAGTATCCAATGTACTCAATACTATTATGAAACCAATATATAAACACTTACACTTTCGTATGAATGATAAAACACAAGGATAGTCCAGAAAGAAAGAGGTAGGAGGAGAGAGAGGAAAGGGGAGGGGGAGGGCAAGGGGAGGGAGGGCATTTTGCAGGATCTCATCTAATGTGCACAATACAAGGTACATTTCAAAACAGCTAAGAGCATATTATAATTGTCTTACCACAAAAATAAGCAAGTAAGATAATGGCTGTGCTAATTAGCTTGATTTAAGCATTAACATTGTATATCAAATCATCATATTGTACCTCCATAAATGTATACAGTTATGATTTAATAAAAATTAAGAAAAAATTAAGTCAGCAACACAATGTAAAAAAAAAAGCAATTCAATAATAAAAAAATAGAGCAAAGGAAAGGGAAAGAAGAAAATTGCAAAAGCTCATTGATTGTTGTTTGGACACTACATGGAAGTTAAATCATCTTAATCACAATTGAAAACCACTCCAGGAAGATCTGAGACAAGGGGACACTAAGGCTAATATGAAAGTACAAAGATAAAACTATAAAAAAATGAAACTTCAGTATGAAAACAGTTTCAATTTCCCTCTATGGACAATACATTAATGAAAATCTATGTTAATTTATAATTGTTTTAAAGACTTACAAGTTAATTATGTTTTAAAATTTGTGCATAAATATAAAAGAGTAAGAGTAACAATCTTGAAGGGAACAAAGTTGGTTACATTATACTATGAAGGCTTAAAATTCTACCTAATTAAAACACTGTGGCATTTGTAAAAAATTAGAATTCCTACTTACCTTTCAAATATTACCGTAGTTCCTTTATGTAGCATTTTTCAGCCTTGCAGATACAGTGATCAAAACTCTGCTTTCACTCTTTGTTATAACAGTTATAAAATGATAACATTAAAAAGTTTGTAAGCTTTTTTTCTTACTTCAGACCATGAACTCCTCCTAAACTATTAGTGACTATTCCAATCAATCTTCAACTCCAAAAGTCACTGACATACATCAGACACTCAAGGAATATGAGATAAATGCTTAAAATGCTTAAAATAATACCAGTTAAGATATTTTTCCTACAAACAAAACCCCACAGAGATAACTCAGACTTACCTCCTATGTCGGGACGAAGTTTATTGTCATAACCTTGAAGCAGTGAATTAAGAATTTGTGTAATGTCACCTTCATGGATTTTGGGAGCCAAGACCCACGTTTTGTTCACTGTTAAATCCTCATCCTCTTCATCATCTGCTTTATCGACACTAAATAATTCAAAAAATTAAATGATGAAAAATGCATTCAAATTCTGTATATGGAAAGAATCATTTAAGTACTATAATTAAGAAAGGGGTAAGAGGGAAAAATCTTTACAGAAGTCTTACATTCAATAAGACTAACACCTTTCTCATATAAACTGTCCTGATATTGTAATACTCAACATTAAGAATGCAGTGTAATGAGGGCGGCGAATGTGGCTCATCGAGTAAGGCGCCGGCCCCATATACCGAAGGTGGCGGGTTCAAACCCGGCCTCGCCTGAACTTCAAAACAAAAATAGCCGGGTGTTGTGGCGGGTGCCTGTAGTCCCAGGGCGCCAGTCCCTCCTACTCGGGAGGCTGAGGCAAGAGAATTGCCTAAGCCCAGGAGTTGGAGGTTGCTGTGAGCTGTGACTCCACGGAACTCTATCAAGGGCGATAAAGTGAGACTCTGTCTCTACAAAAAAAAAGAAAAAAAAAAAAAAGAATCCAGTGCAATGAATATAATAAACAGTATTAAAGTAATGAATTTTGGTCATTACCACATCTGTCATTAAAGCTCATACAAATGGTGCACTAAGACGTGAATGGTGTTCCCTGGATCTGAGCAATTCTCCATCTGCACGATTTTAAGTGCTGACTCTGCCACAACCAAAAATAAAAATCAAAGGTAAAATATTAGAGGAAAATTAGTCTGGTTAAATGCATTGAAAACAAACATGGAGGAAAGAATTAAGGAAATATGAGTGAACAAATATTTGAAGAAGTCAGGAAAATACACTGTGCACACTCACGACCATTCCTTTTATGTAAAAAGAACTCAGATATCTTAGTCCAAGAACTTTTCCAAAAATCGTCTGATCATCAGATCATCAGTGGGTGACTCACCCTCCAAATGTATCTGGGGGTGGGGGAAATAGCTATGACATTTTAGGAGCAGAACTGAGGTTTGAGAGGTCCAGCACCTTCATTCCTTGGTATTTGATGAGAGAGAAAACTGAAGAGCAGGGGAACCACACGGAGCACAAGCCTATTTATTGGCAAAACTGAAAATCAAACCCTGACTGCCCCCAATGCTTCCTGCTGAACCTGTGTGCCTACAGGCGGAAAGGTTCAGCTTACTTCTGAATTAAGGTAGAAACATTTAGTAATATAGATATTCACTGACAGGTCATCAAAAGTAATGAATTTCTCTTCATTGTTCATAAGTAATCTCGTCCTCATTTCAATAAGATTATTCTAGACTTAAAAGCACAGCCTATTTTAGTAAATCTCCCAAGAAAAGGGATCCAAAAACCTAAATACTAACATTGGTAAAATTAAGTAAAACTATAATTTACTAGATCACATATATATGAATATATACCTGAAATACATACATATATTTCAAAGATGTGCTTCCCTCTAGCAGTAAATATGCTTCATGTTATCTCAGTATATTTAGCTGAATTTATTTGGCACTACCCAGTCAGAATTCATTTGCTTGAGACCTAAACCTCTTACAAATTCAGCCCATTCTACTTTTATCCTTATTGGGCATTAGCAACATCAGTTCAAATTTAAGTTGCAAAGAAATTGCTATCACATTTTTATCTTCACAATAGTTCTGTTCAACATATAATAGAATGCATTATTCTCGATTTTTCTTTTCTCCTTCCTGTTAAAGAGTTAAACCTCTCACCCCAGGGACGGCTAACTGGGTCATGTGACCTCCGATGGAATTCCTCCTGCTAATGGAATGTAAGTGACACACATGGGGGCTGAGCAGAAGGTTCGGTGTCAGTGAAGTTTACTAGTCTCTCTGTCCTTCTGCCAGAAGACCGGCCATCCTCAGACAGAGGCTACTCCTGAGCCAGGTGAGCTACTCCTGAGCCAGGTGAGCTGCACCGACACCGCACACAGTAAATAGTTTGTTATCACAGTGTAACCCAACACATCCCAGCTGACAGCTCCTGTGTGATCAATTTTATTTTCATTAGCATTTGAGAAAATCATTTAAGAGATGTTAAGTAGCACATGCCTCAGGTTTTACTATTCTAAATTCTCATCAGTTCCTCCTGCCTGTGCTATCTCAGTCCTAGTAAAATCTCCATCAGAACAATTTTAACCCCTCCAAAAATATACAATTCAAGTTAACAGACTGGGAAAAGAAAGCTCTCTAGCACAGTCAGAGGCTAACTCTCAGACCCCAAAGCTCACGTTTCCTCCATTATTATTGTATTCTATTACTTCATGGATGTGGAAATAATCCGTTGGAAGTTAATTAACTTGACCAAGGTAACTCTACACATTGCAAATATGGTAGAACTACATTAGACACCCAGTGGGGGTGAGAACAGTGAGAACAATATAATACTGTTCTCAATTTGAAAGACACTTATAGATGAGTATGAAGGCTTTGACCCTGTCCTTCTAAGGATGCACTGATTATTACAAAGTATACAAAGTTCAGGGTTTTTTGGAGTGAAGGGAAAAAAGGGCACTCTGGCCCCAGCTAGAGTGCTGTGATGATATTACAGCTCACTGCAGCCTCGAACTCCTGGGCTCAAGTGATCCTCCTACCTCAGCCTCCCAAGTAGCTGGGACTACAGGTGCCCACCACACCCTTGGCTAATTTTTCCACTTTTTGTAGAGACGGGGTCTCACTCTTGCTTAGGCTCCTCTCAAACTCCTGAGTTCAAATGATCTTCCCCCTGGTCTTCTAGAATGCTAGGATTATAGAAAATTTTATTACTATGTGGATTTCTAGAGAACATTTAGTTAACAGATTTTTGTTTAAGTACTCTATTATAGGAATTATGTTAGTGTGTTTAACTTTGTGAAGTATATATTACTGAAATTACTGGAAGATTGTTATATAAGTTCCTTCAAATAATTTCCTATTAGTTTTTCTAAATAAATAAACACATATATAAATACAATATTGAAAATGCTAAAGTATTGAGACACCCTGCAGGCATGGTCTTCTTAAAGTTTTCTCTTCTTATTATATTTGTTGAAATATTGGCAACAATCGAAATTTTAGGCTCCATTCAGCTCTAAATCCAAGTTTTATAGGATGGAACATCTAGGGATATAAGCAGGCTGCTGTGCATATAAGCAGCTGATCTTTCCGTGAAACATGATTGTAGTCAAATGGAAGTTCCCAGAAAAAATGAAAGTTTTTTTTTTAATATATTTCTCGATGGAAATAGTTGGGTATCTGAAAACCACATGCCAACAGCGATTTATATTCTCCTTTCCCAGGTAGCACACTAATAATATAAAAATTGACCTCAATAATATTACAAAACTCTTTCCTCCTTTTTTTGAAAAAATAGAAAGGAAATTTTATTATAGGGAATTTTGTCTATAATTTCCCTCTAAGCTATCTAAATTGTTTTCAAAATATTTATTAAATACTCTGAGAATTATACTAGTATTATTTTGGTGATTATAAAGTACTTGTCATAATTTTAAAAGCACAGAGTTCTGATAGCATACTTGGTATCCTGATGTCTTTCAGAGGCTAAGAGATCTTTGTTATTTTTACGTATTTTAAGTGACTATTTGAGAAAATCAAGTATGATTTTTATAAATAGTTCTATGAGAATTTCCAGCCTCATGCTCAAGAACTTAAATAATTTAAGTATTCCTTTATTCTCACAGGAAACAATTTTAGACATCTTATTATACACTTATAATTTCACTGTTTATTATAATGTTTGATATTTTTGTTACTATTATTAGCAATTGTCTACTACACACCACAATTTCAGGAACTATGCATTAGGTTCTTTTACATGATATATCATTTAAACCAAAGAAATATCATGAAATAAAAATTTATATACCTATTTTAAAGTTTAGAAAAAATAAAATTATAGAATTTACAGGAAACACAATTATAAAGTATCTAGTATTCAAAACAAGTTTGATTTCATTTGAAAATAGGTTTTCTTTTCCCTTGGCAGTGTGATGGTTACTATCTCAACTTGTCTTTATTGGACAATCTAGGAAGGTTGGATTTCAAATTCCCTAATTCAGAAGAACATAGGAAGGCTTTGGATATATAACTAAGAAGTATATGAAGTATATTTGGATTGTATGTGACTAGGTAGCCTCAGCCCTTCACCTCTGAGAAGGTTAAACAACGATCTCAAGAAATCCCAGTTTCTGATGAAAAAGTGATGTGTGCTCAATTTCCAACTCAATGTTGTAATTCATTTAATAGAGTAAATACTGTGTATTAAGTATTAAGAATGTGTTAAAATTTGAGAATACAAAGGCATATAAAACTGTCAACTTGAAATCCTAGTTCTTGGGAGGCTGAGGTGGGAGGATCCCTTGACTTCAGGAGTTCAAAGCCAGCATGCACAAGAGAGAGACCCCATCTCTACTAAAAATGGAATAATTAGCTGGGCATTGTTACATGCCTGTAGTCCCAGCTACTGGAGAGGCTGGGGCAAGAGGTTTGCTGAAATCCAAGAGCTTGAGATTGCTGTTAGCTATGATGACACCACTGCACTCCACCCAGAGTAACGGAGTGAGACTTTGTCTCAAAAAGACAAAACAGAACAAACTTGTAGTTTTGATCTCAATTATCTCTATTGTTTTAGTGAAAAGGAAAACTATTCAAACAAATGATTCAGAAAAACATCATATATAAATATAATTATCATAGTATTATCCATGGTAGCACAATTTTTGAACAATAGGAGTATGTTTAAATAAATAATGATATATTCACATAACAGAATATACACATCTATTCAATTGTTGGTTGTGAAGTGTCTATAAACACCTGAAATTGTATTTGAAATTTAATATTATGTGAAAAAATAACATACAACGATTTGCTTCCATCAAATGGCTTATGAGATTTGATGGGAAAACAGCATAATATATATGTTTCATGCTCTCCACCAGTGGAGCAATTGAAAATTCATTTTTTTCTGTATGTTGTATCCTACAATCTTCTTGTTCACGTATTTTATAATTTAAATGCATGAAAGGAGTTAATTCGACTCAGACACCAGACAGTGCTGAAATAGTAGGTGTCAGACATCCACTATTTCCAGAACCCTCTCTTCTCGCCTCTGCCTTCTTCCTCCAATTCACTTTTCCTATGTCTAATCAATCTTCTCCTCTTCTTGAAGGCTTCTGGTGCTCCCATTCTCTGATTGCAACCTGGGACTATTTGTTAAAGAAAGTTTTTGAGTCACATTGTATATCACTGTTGGCCTCTTCTTGTCTTCGTGAACTTAGCTGTTTTAACTTATACACATTTCCCCGCTGACGGAAGAAACTGCTGTATGTGAAAGTTCACAAAGGACTGTAGGACCTTTCTTTTACATAATGAGTAGGAGTTTTGAACTAAGAAATAACAGCTAATGTAAATAAAGGAGGCAAGGCACGTCATGCCACATAACCATGAAGGGAGTCTACCTTTATCACTAGAGAAATAATATGTGTCTATAGCATGCCCATAAATAAAAACTGTTTCTCAAGTACAGTGTGAATGCTCGTTAAGATTTTCCCAGGATGATACTGGTTTGTACCTATTGTCCTAGAATAATTTTTAATGGCACTCTTTCCCTCACAAAATGGCCTATTTTTGATGACAGATCACATAGTCAGCCTGTATATGGTTCACCCAAGGTTGACCACAAAGGTCCTGGTTCTGACGCACAGGAGAGCCTCTTCCAGTAATCTGTTAAGAAAGCAGAGATGAAACTCAGAGCAGCTCAATGAGCTTCCCTAGGAAGATGACTAAACCCTAAAGGAATACTGGTAAACACTTTTCCCATAGTTTGAAAAAATGATATAATTGCAAAGCGAAAAGCACCGATGAAGTCATTTATATACTCCATTGGAAGGAAAAAAGACAGTTGCTGCCAAGTGAACTGACTATGTACATGGGAGAAATTCACTGGGAGTAACTATAGTAGACACTTCACGACTGCTACCTTGTCTTCAACACTTTTGTTATAGTCAATTAGGTTTATATTCTTATAGGAAAAATTTCGCCATGCTTCTTAAAAAGTAAATTTCAAATTTGATTATGCATATTGTTATCATCTGAGGTTACCATACCCTTATCTTCTGCAACCAAGTATGACTAATATAATTTTTATAGCGAGTTAAGCAGCAATTTAAAACCCAGATAACGGGTAGATATACTTGATCAAGACATCTTTATTCTTTCTTTTTACCCTTAGAAAATAATTAAATATGTTCAGAAGTCATGACTGCTACTATTATTTTTGTCATTTTAGTACCATTAAATATAATTAATTAATGGTCATGTAATTAATGGGTCATTTTGCTAAGTTATCATTTTAATATTTCAATAAACACAATTGAATGGGTTGTTCTCATATGCCCATTGGTGTTCATTTACTTACTGGATAAAAAAGTAAAACTGGTTAGAATGGAACAAAAAGTATAGTTGCACTCTCCAAATCGTTCTTTTATATATTTTATATAACAATCAAGAATTAAATTCATTTTGTTTTTATAACACAGTTTTCATTATTAGCAACATAGAATTTCTTTAGAGCTTCTGTATGCTTAAAATCGTTAAGCCCCACATTAAGTATTTCTAAGAACATAGGATGCTTGAAGTAAAAGCCTCTTTAGAGTTTGTCACCTCATCCTCACTAAATAAAAAATAAAAACACTGGAATTCTGAAAACATAAGTGATTTCATTAGTGTCTCACAGTTACTTAATGCTAACAAAATTCCATATAATGATCATATGACATGCAAAAAGATTACAGTAATCCCAGTGTATCAGTGATATTTGCCACATTGTTTTACTTAGAGAAATATCTTCTACTTAAGACATACTAAGAGGTTTGGGCAGGAAGGAGTTACTATGAAATATTTTAGAGACTCTAAGAAGGTAGATAATAATACAATCATCAACTGTCTATAAAACCAACACCCAGTTTAAGAAGTAAAATCTTCTACATTCTTCTGCCTCCTCAGAAATTATACTTGTTTTAATGAATGTGGTACAGTGTTACAGTAAATGTAATAGTGTGTTATTAGTTCATTATTACATTTCGCTATATACATATATATTCCTATATGACACAGAGATACATATAGCTACAATAAATTGTAAATACAGTCATGCAATTCATTTTATCTAACAGAATGAAATAGTATTTAATTCTCATTTCCTCACACTCCCATGAATGTGAGTAAAGCAGACCAGCTGTTCATGTTCATTGACCCACTGATCATCTGTAAATTACATTCTAGTTTGATTTCGACAATTTTTAAAACTCATTTGACAAATATCTATTAGGTGCTTATTCCGTGGATGCTGAGGATGAATAAAGTAGCCCCCAGAGGAAAGCTCAGAGAGAGAAGATAGAAGGCTAAGATTTTAGTATCAATCTTTTAATGACAGTGTGTGATTTGAACAAAGTGTTAGATAATTTGGAACCACTTTTTGTTTCTTCTCTTTTCATTTCATTTCTTTTCTTTTCTTTTCTTTTTTTTTTTTAGACAGTCCCCCTCTGTCACCCTGGGTAGAGAGCTGTGGCATCATTGTAGCTCAACCTCAAACTCTTGGGCTCAAACGATCCTCTTTCCTCAATCTCCTGAGGAGCCGGGACCACAGGTGCCCACCACAAAGCTTGGCTAATTTTTCTGTTTTTAGTAGCGACAGAGGTCTCACTCTTGCTTAGGCTGGCCTCGAACTCCTTTTAAACTCAAACAATCTACCCACTTCGGCCTCCCAGAGTGCTAGGATTACAGTCATGAGCCCCCACATCCAGCCTGAACCACAATTTCCTCTTCCAACTTTGAGGCTTTAGATCTTTGTAGACCCTTAGGTGGTAAATGAATATTAAAAGTTACTACAGTCATAAAAGACTATTTAGGACTTCCTCCTTAAAATGGTAGGGTGGCCATACTAGTCTTACTTTCTCCAAAATCAAGCAAAAGTAACAAAGAGAGCAAAACAGATTCCCGAACTCCATCTCTGACAAACAAACTTTTGAAATTCCAAGCACAAAATGAATAGAAGGACCATAGGTGTTTGAGCAAGCTGGCAGAATGGTCCTGTGTGAGACCTGGGGCAAACTCTGGATGCAAGGTCAACAAACAGATGCACTGTTGGCAGATGTGAGTATTCCCTGAAATTGTCTAGCTGAACAAAAGCAAAGAAAATAAAATCCAGTTTTCTCAGGCTGACGGGAAGAACATAACCATCTTTGCATATGGCTGTATAAATTGAAGGAGAGTGTCCTTGCACTTTGTAACAGCCTTATATCTGCCTATCTTAGTTGCCTAGAACTTTACATAATTTAGTAAGAGTTTGGAATGTATTTAGTAATTTCTAAACTCTTGGAAATACAAAACAAAGGGATATTTTAAGAAGATAATTATTAACCTGAGAGAAATATAAAAGTTCAGAAAAATTGTTATCCTATACAATATGACTCATCTGTAACTATATTAACATATTTATTAATTTGATCAATATCATATTATTTATCTCCAGACACATGCACCTTCAATTTTCTAAAATTACTTACATACAGGACAAGTGCATGTGTTAATATGTTCACTGCAAGTTAGTCTGTGCATGCTCCTTCTTTTGTAGTCATTGCTATTGATCATTGAAAAGCAAAACAAAGGGGCAAAAACCCTATTTAAAGCAAGAGTTGGCCCAAATCATTTTATTCTTCCATGTCCAGTAGTTCTCTGCTCTTCTGCCTGGAAAGACTAGTTTTATAGACACTTCTGAGTGTATTTTCCTTAGCTGTGATTCAGCTTTGTCTAAAGACAATCCACAAACACGAGCTGTCTGCAGGTCTGTCTGCACCCTCAGGAACCCCTTTATTAGGTCAAGTTGTTTAGAAGGATGTGGACATGGACCTGTAAGCTGAGCCAGACTTTTCCTTCTGACAATGGAGACCTTTAACTTAAATCTGTGGATCTAGGTTTATGGTGTAGCCCAGGGGAGACGTTTTCTGCTGCCACAATCCCAGAGCTGCCTGTTCCTAGTTTTTCTGACATTTCATTGGTCAGTTCTCCATTGAATCACATCCCATAATTAGTCATTTATATGTTAACATTGGTTTGTTTGCCTAAGTGTGGTCTCATTTTTTGGAATGAAAAGAATCTTTAACACTCTACAGAAGACCTTGACACAGAAAAGGGAAGGTATGTGCTCATTGATTTATTTTGCATTGTTAATTAAAAAAGAAAAAAAGTAAGACAAGGGATGGCAAATGCCTCTATCCCTCCCTTAAGTGCCCTGTCCAACATCTGCTCAGGCAACTGATGGCAAAGGTTTCACTGTATGCTTCCCAAAGTGAGCACCTTTCTCCACTCACAAAAGTTGATTCAAGATGGATAGAGGACTTAAATTTAAGGCATGAGATGGTAAGAATCTTCAAAGAAAGAATTGGAAAAACACTGGAAGCATGGAGTTCTTAACACCATACTCTGTAGTTATATTCATGCTGAACTTCAGCGTGGCCCAGATAACACCAAGTCTGGATTCTCTACTTGACTGAGGCCTTTGTGTGAGTTCAAATATAGTTACAAAGTACCTCTCATAGAGATGGAACAGACAGTACCTGCTATAGAGGTAGGGGTTTCAATGTATCAGAGTTTTCTAAATATTAGGAAATTTATGTCTATAGAAAAGTGTGCTTCATACTAGTAATATTTTCCTTCACTAAAGAGAACTTGTTTATTCTCTAAGATGAGTCCCTTCCAAAGCCTATTGTATTTGTCACTATTTTTCTATGTTGCCTGGCTTGAAGCATAATTGGCCCTAAGAACTTTATAGATGTTGGGATTCTTCTGTTTCTGAAATTTGTAGTCACAATATCCCTTTGTCATTGGCCCAAGTTAGTGAAGTTGAAGCAGTTCGCACCTCTTTCTTGTGGTAGTTTCTTGTGCCCCCTACTGTGAGCTTTACATAAAGTAGCTTTGAACATAGTGTGCCAAGGTTGTTTGTACATTTTTATTAGAGTCAGATGCTCCTAATGGTTCTGAAACATATTGTCATTGGAAATAAATATAAAACACCCCATTTCCAATCCCAGGAATAAATGTTTTTATAAACATACTTTACCTCTTTCATGTTTACATGGATGGAGCTGGAAAATATTCTTCTTAGCAAAGCATCCCAAGAATGGAAGAAAAAGTATCCAATGTACTCAGCCCTACTATGAAACTAATTTATAACTCGCATATGAAAGCTATAACCCAATTACAGCACAAGAATTGGGGAAAGGGACAAGGGAGGGAAGGGGAGGGGAGGGGGAAGGATGGGTTGAGGGATAGTAATGAGTAATTGATGAGTCCACATTTACGGCACATCTTAGAAGGGTACCGCTGAAACCTACTAAATGTAAAATATAAATGTCTGTACACAATAACTAAGAAAATGCCATGAATGCTATTGCAACCAGTTCGATGAAAATATTTCAAATTGTTTCAGTGCCTGTGGCTCAACAGGCTAAGGCGCCAGCCACGTACACCTGAGCTGGTGGGTTCGAATCCAGCCCAGGCCCGCCAAACAACAATGACGGCTGCAACCAAAAAATGGCCGGGCGTTGTGGTGGGCACCTGTAGTCCCAGCTACTTGGGAGGCAGAGGCAAGAGACTCGCTTAGGCCCAGGAATTGGAGGTTGCTGTGAGCTGTGATGCCACAGCACTCTATCCAGGGTGACAGCTTGAGGCTCTGTCAAAAAAAAAAAAAAAAAAAAAAGAAAGAAAGAAAATATTTCAAATTGTATATAAAACCAACACATTGTACTCCATGATCACATTTATGTACATAACCATGATTTAATAAAAAAAAATTCAAATCATTATTTTGACAGTATTTTATGGAATGGAACTCGATATACTATTTGATTTAGGAAAATCTTTAAAGTTTTATAAAATTCATTATGCTGAGCTTTATGACAGAAAAACTTGGTACAGAAGCAACTAGAGGTCTGATGGTTGTTCAGACCTAACAACTTTGGCAAATAATTTAGTGTCTCTTTGCTACAGCTCTTTCTCATCTTTATAATAGGTCCTATACTTATATCAGCAGTCACATCACTGCAATAAATGCACACTAAAACATAGTATCCTATGTATAATTTCGGTACAAAACTTTACGAGGTTGGACAATTACATTCGTGAAGTCATCCTAGAAAAAGAGCTACCTAGTAATGGGATTGTTGGATCCAATGAGAGGGCTCAGCTATAACTTGAGCTTTACCTTAGAAACACAATGTAACCTAATCATCTGTACCTCGTATTAATCCGAAATTAAAAAAAAATAAACAGCATAAGTGCTACATACTGCATTGCTGCATATCGCTCTAGTCACCTTCAACATACTACCCTTGAGAAGCTATACTCTGATGCCAGCCCCTCCTCCGCCTTTTGAAGGAATTTTGAAACTCTTTTTTTCTAGAATGACCACAGAACTGTCACTTATAAAATCCAGCCATTAAGTTGATAAACTCCTCCTGGAAAAAGTGAAGGGTGGACTCGGTGCTGGCTTTGGTCATATCTTCCCAAGGGGAGTACTTCGAAGGTGACCATAGTAATATTCAGAAAAGAGGTAGGCAGCACTTTTTCTAAGTTGAGTTCGAGAACTTAATTATCTGATCTGGTATACAAAACAAGATTTTTATGAATCACTAAAAAGCAGAATATTATTATCTTTTTAAGAGAGCAAAGCAATACTACCGAACAGTAAGTGAATGGATGTGGCTTGTTTAAAAGAAATCCTTTTGGAACAAGCCACTCAGAAATGTAAATCTAACTGGTAGAGCAGAGCGAGAGGATTTTGTCCTTTCATATCGTATCCCAAATGAATGCATTTCTGAGAAACCTCAATTAATTAATTTTAAAAAGGTGTTCCATTTGACAAGGCTTCATCTTTTTCAAAACCTTTTGTTTTCTTTTATTCCAAAGAAAGCTTTCTATGCTAACCTTTTCTTGGGTTTTTCTCCTCGTGCAGTCATTAGATATGTAGTGTTCTGAAATTGCCGAAGAACAGACAAAATTCAAATACACACAGAACTCCCAGCTGCAATTTTCAGTTCACACATCCCAGCTTTGGAGGTCGGACAAGGTACCCTGTAACAACACTGTAAGTGTTGTTTTGTGTGTGTGTTAATCAGTGGCTTCTTACCATTTATTTTCCTTTAATCTTGATTATAGTAGGCTGTCATCTTAGTTGCGTGTGTGTGCTGACAAAACAATAACAAAGGTTTGAGATAAAAGTTTATTAGAGCTGCTAATTTGGAGCAAACACGAATGCAGGTTGATTAGGGGGCCTGTCCTGAGGGTTATAAAGGAGTCACATAAAAATACATCGTCTTGATACTTTTGTATTTGAAACTGTCTCTGGAATGCCCTTGCTACTGATTTTTCCTTTCAAAGTAAATGACTTTGACCAAGAATCTTCCCGTTCCTCCTTTTTAAAAGCAGTAAAAGCAAAGGTGATATTTAGCTCCCACAGGAGTCAGTGTGGGTGAAAATGAAATAGTCCTTCAGAGTGCAGTCAGGACGATTATCCAGCCGCTTTGATAAATTTACCAACATCTGTTCCAGAGTCATTTTGACTGCGCAAACCTGCCATTAACAAACCATAAGGACTTTAGTTAACTGAACATACCAAGGAGTGAAACTCTGATAAAATGGCACCATCTGGAATAGAAAAGATGTAAAATGTCTCCTCAGCTGTGTTGATTAGGGATTATATTAAAATTTTGCCTTGATCACAAACGATGCTCCTGATGTGGCCGGGCTCTTTTTCAGTAGCGAAGTCTTGTTGATTTGAAATCCTTTGCTCACATGTGTCACCACATTAACATGTAAATTTAATCGGAGCTTTGGATTTTTCCTTTGCCCTTTCACTAAAGCCCCATTAGCACTCATTAACTTTTCATGCTCCACAAAGAATGATGTTGATCAACTTGGAGCTTCAAGAAGAGGTCATCCAGAACTTTGGCTATTGTTCCTAACAGACGCATATGGGAGTTTAATATAAAGTCAGATGGTTTCCCTAGAAACATTCACTTGTGAACATTATCTCAGGAGTTTGGATGTGCTTTCGTTAAAGGCTTCCTAGACTCCCAGAAGGTGCGGACCCCAGGGTAAGCATCTCTTCTTCAGACACTCTCTCACTTGTTTCTTGTACATGCAGCATTGAATCCCTTTCATACCAGGTTTTTAAAGTTTTTCAGGAAACATGAACTTTGGATTTAGAAACTTTAACTTGTTCCAATTTGGTTCAGTCTAAGGGTTCCCAATCGTATGTCTCTACTCCTTCACTCTTTCACTCCTAAAGGAGTGAAAAATTAAATCAGTTGCAAGTCACTAATCTTGGCTTCCACTCATCTAAGGCCTGAGAATTGTGTGTGCGGAGGCGGGTACTTGAAATAGAGTCTAAGAGGAGGTACATTTAAGGGACTCTTACCACAGGCTTCTCAGCAAGGAAGCAACGCTTTCTGCCACTGAGGTTCACTGTAGCTTAGTTCGTACAGCAGAGTCACTGCTGAAAATATGTGGCTTGGCCGTAGTATTTGACAATTACAAATTCCTTGGTCTAAAGTTATCAATTCTACTTCTAAGACAAGGCTTTAGAAAATAGTCCTAATATGACAGATGGACATGACACGCTGGGTAACAGTTTGTTCCCAATGATAGTGATTTTCTTTTTAATTTGGGGTTGGATTAGGAATTTAGGAAGAGATTATTGCTACATAATCCTCCATGATCTGATAAACAAGCACAAAAGTGGGAGTTAAGAAACATTTTTACTAGCTCTTGCAATAAATTATTAATCATTTTTATAAATTCACTTGAGTAATTTCTAGTTTTAATTTTCCATGTATAAAATGAGAACACTAATGTAATTCAGAAATTAGGTAATTATGAAAAAGCTTATTATTGTCCAAAACTATGTACCTTTTGCTACATATGACTTTTTTTCCCATTCTGGGAAATACACTAACCTGAATAAACCTTGCATTTTTTCAGTGGTAAAGAAAAAAGCAAAAAAGCGCGACACTTTTTAACTTAACAGAAGACCTATATTATATTGTTCTAAAATGACTCTACTTACCTCTGTAACCCAATCAAAAGCACCCATTTTCACAAAGATATTTCCAACTAATGCTAGTTTCTTCAGTTAGAAAACCTTTTGTATTTATAAAATTGTGTACCTGTGACAGTATAATGTTTGCCCCGCTACTCATCGGATGCCAACACTTCCATTGTTTGTCTAATTATCTTAAATCAAAGCCTGAAATCCACTCACCAGGATGTTGAATAAGTAAAAATTCAATCTTATTCTTTGTGGTCCCTGGCCTTGTTTTTCCCACCCTAAGAATTGAGGTTGTGTTACAGTTTCATAGAAAGGATTCTCAGGTCTTCAGCCCAAACCAGGCTGAAATGATTAACACCCAGACCATAGAGTGTCTGCTCCTGTGCCAACACCACTTGGGGCTTCTGGCCTATATCCAACCTTGGAGCCCAGGGCTTTAGAGGCTGCCTCCAGGGACGCGCCATGCCATCATTCTCCTGCAGGTCCTATAATCTCCGAATTGTCCTTCAAGAGACACCATTCCAGGTAACTGCCAAAGCTTCCGTGACTTCCCAGTCTTGGAGAATATGTTTTCTTACCCTGAGGTCAGCAACTTTGGTCTCTATCCCTCCAAGCAGCTCTCTTTATCTCTCTCTATCCTTTCCCCCAAACAACGTCCCCGTCCCTAAGCCTTTATGAATACAGTGTTGACCTGTTGGGAGTGGAAGAAATTTTCCTGCTAACTCCCCCTGAAACACATTTTTATTTACTTGTTCTGGCAGACTTACATGGTTTCTTGGTGCTTCTTATCATGAAAGAGACCAGATATTCCAGTATTCCTATATTTTTCCCCCAATTCTGAAAATGTACTTTTTGTTTTGTTGTTGTTCTTTAAGAAAATTGCGTAGCAGGCATCAATATAAATCAGTATTCTCAGTGTTAAGTCCTAGGGCAGCAGTTCTCAACCTGTGGGTCGCAGCCCACATGAACTGTATTAAAGGGCTGCGGCACTTGGAAACCACTAATGCTAGTGTCTTAAGACAGAGGTTGAGAACCACTGTCCTAGGGGTTATAAGTGGGCAGGCTTAGACTTGCCATTCTACCTTGGTATCTAGGCAGGTGTTACCTTTTCAATCCCCAGCCGTACTTCTCGGTAAATTATCTTCCTTTCAACTGCTCTGATCTTTCTGAAACTTGAACCTTTCTTTGGTTCATTGTGAATGAAAGTCATTTATTCTCTTCATTGCCTTTCCGTTTGCCTGAGGCAGACATATGTTGTTTCAATTTCTTCAGATTAAGAAAGAATTATGCTATCAGTTGCCAGCCTTCCTTAGCCTGTGTCCCAGGGAGCAGTGATCTGAAAGCTGGATTTCTAGACATTCTAAGGTGTTACCTCCCCTCCATCTGTTCTCTTTCTCTGTCCTTAAAAATGGTATTCTAACAATCATCAGAGAGAATGAAGATCAAGTGAGATTATCCACAGTCTAGAATGAAAGGAACTTAGCCCTGAAGTAACAGCTCTTTTAGGCCTGTTTTGACATTTTAAATGGTAACTGTCATTCCTGTTCTGCCATCTAAATGTCTGTATGGTAGTAATTATCTGCTTCAATTATGAAAGAAAAAGACTCAAAAGGAGTAGCAACTCATTAAATCAGAAAAAAATATATATAAACAAAGTCTTACTTTGTCATCCTTGGTAGAGTGCTGTGGCATCACAGTTCACAGCAACCTCAAACTCTTGGGCTTGAGTGATCCTCTTGCCTCAGCCTCCTGAGTAGTTGGGACTACAGGCACCCACCAATGCCCAGCTAGTTTTTCTATCTTTAGTAGAGACAGGGGTCTCAATTTTGCTCAAACTGATCATAAGCTCCTGAGCTAACACAATTCACCCTCTCTGGCCTCCCACAGTGCTAGAGCCACCGCCCCCCACTGCTATAAACACTTATTAATGTGTATCTAGCCACCCCTGTCAACTTTGTTAACAATTTCTGGGTTTCTAAATTAGGCACTAAAATGAGTTTCAATTAAAAAGCAAATTAACTCTTCCATTTGAATAGAGGTAAAGATAAAAATATTATTGCATAATTTTTTAAAAAATAAACACATCTGTTTCATTATGTAGACATTCATATTTCCAGGTATTAATGGAAGAGTCAGTAAATGAATTATTCATATGATTAATCAAATAGGTGTTCTAGATAAGACAGGAAATTACTTGATTCTCTTCAGGACACAGTTAGTTCCAAATGTTATGATGCAATTAAATATTACGTGTTTATACATGAAAAGTTTATTTAACATTCTTTAGCACCCACTCCTTGTTTTTTTCAGATATAGAATCTACTTCAGGACCTTTAATACTTGGTTCTAACATGTTTTATTGTTTTCTAAAGTTTTTGGCTCACAGAACATTCTGGTGAGGCAATATTAGAAGATAAAGGAAGCTTAGTGGAATGGACAGGTTCTGGATCAGAGGGGTGATGCATGGTACCAGGGCATCAGCCACTCAGGGTGGGAGGAGATACCAAGACTAGATAGCCAGGAGCAGGAAACATGTGCCTAATTAAATGATTCCTCTTTTGCTTGTTTCCCTATAGTCCACCCCTACCATGGAAATATAAACTGAAGTCCTCCAGAGGTGTATTTAGAAGCTGATAGTTTTTATTGTCAAATCCTGATTCATCACCTGCCTGGCATGCAATTTGAAACCTTAAAACTTTGAAACTCCATTTTCCTCATTCGTAACATTCCACTATAAAATTATAAAATGAGATTTTATCAGGGATGTTGGGAGATAATAAAAATAGATCCAAGTCATTGGGACATAATCAGTGCTCAAGAAATAGTAGACATTACTGAAGCTTCCTTGTTAAATATTCAGCCTTGCTTTCATATCAGTGAGCTACCAATTCCATTAGACAATATCTTCTTCATCTTTAATTTTTCAGCTCAAAAAAGCTGCGTGACTTTGAGAAATGCCCTTAACCTTAATACTATTTCACATGTGCAATAACAGAGATAGTATCTTGAGTAATGGTAAAGCCCCATAAGGCCAGGTTCTAATAATACACTATCCATTTTGTTCTTGATTTTAATTTAAGCAAATTACAGTGTATATGCATGAATATGCTTCCTAATACAGCATAATGCAGTTGTCAGAAGCATGGGTTCTGGAGCCAGACCACCTGCATTACTTAACATGGCAGAATGGTCTTGGGCAAGCATCTAGCTGTTTCGTGCCTCAGTTTCATATTCCAGACCTCCTTTGCACCACTGAATTTTGCAATGGTATTAATAGAGAAAAACTTCTGTTGTCTCATCTATTCTACTGGCTCCCTGCTTTCCAAACATAATAAATAGTTTTAATGAAAAATTTAAATTGTTTAATTTCCACAAGCTGGCTTAACATCAACACTTCATTTCTAACCACGATCAAACAAAAATAGGTTTTTACAGTTTCCTTTCTTTTCTTTAATTTTAGAGGTATAAAATTATTACAACAAATGCTCACAAGAAATGTGAGGAATTATCACTAACAACTGAATGTTATTAAAGTTATTAAAATAAGGGAGATAGTATGAAGGCACCAAGCCCTTTAATCAAAATGTGTACTTGGTGGTTTTACTTTTCATGAGTGAACTAAAAGCTCTTTACATATAGTATTTATTCAAACATAGTCATATGCATGAAAGGATTGAAAGATTTCTCTTCAGATGTTCAGGGTCAGCTATAGTTAACAGGAAAAAATATAATTCAATTAATATTTTTAATTTAATAACAAGATAAAGATTTGAACTCCATAGCTACTGGCATCTTTTCTCATGTTAAAGTCCTGAGAATTTCATGTGTTCAGTGAGAACTTTACAATAATAGCTATTAAAAATGGCAGCATTTGAAATGATCTCTAGAAATGTAATAGTGTAAGTCTAAAGTTTTGTCTCAAGATGTCAAATTGCTATAAAACATTTTAATACAATTTTTAAATCATGTAAATTTTAAAGCTCATCTTTACCATATGGCTCCCACTCTCTCTTATCCTAAGGATGAGTTCACCCTGGAACTTCGAATTCAGCTTCTGATGAGTAGAGATAGAAATGGAGTCTAAGTCAAGGGCAGTGAGCTTCCCAGCACAGGGGATGTGGGGTGTTCAAGGTGGAGCAGCTGTTACCTCACATCTCCACCGCCTCTTACATTCATGTTACTTCATCTTCATAACAACTTGCTAGGTAGATTTTACCTGAAATTTTACCTTTCTGATGCTATTATTTAAATATTTATCATTTTATTGTACTAATAATAGAGCACAAATTGAAAATTTTGATGAGATACAAATCCGATGAAAAGCAATTTTTGCAGATTGGAGAAAATCTTCACATAGTCTGTTATATGGATAAGTTCATCATTAGGAGGATGCAAAGAAAAATTAATATATATGCAATATGTGAAATCAATTTTTACGTCTTTTCCAAATATGGTCATATTACTTTTCTGTGAACAATATATATGTATACAGAAATAAACGCTGATGACATGATTAGTATTTTCTACCTTTGTAATAAGTGTTTTGCAATTAAGTATCAGAGCTCCAAGCAAGTGAGAATTTGTCACCTTTCCAAAAAGTCACTTTTATACCTCATTCATAGGTGTGATTACTGGGCACTAATAGCCAATCAAACCAAATCTCACTGTTTATAAGGTTCATTTCAAGCGTAAGTCTATGGGGGTTCCAATAACTCTGAAAGTGACAACTTGAATTTAAGATTATTTTTTATACCATCCATTAATTTCCAAAGAAAGAAAATAATGTACACTATAGTCAGACTCTAGATAAACAGAACATTTGGAATTCTAACCTGGATTTTTTCCCCATTAAAAATGTGTTTTCCAGCCTTAAAGAAACCATTCTCAGACTTTACAATAAAACTCACCTTCTCCACGTTGTCCATAAAGGGCGAGTCTCACATAGGAACTGACAGCAGCAATTTCCGGAGTTTCTTGAGTGTTTTCTTCTCTTCAGGGGATGCGTTTCCATTAGGTATTTTCTGTCATCACCATGATGACTTCGCAGAGCCTCTTGGCTTTCATATTTTATCAATACAGCATTCCTGATTGTAGCCAATAGAACACCTGGTACAAGACTGGATTCTTACAAAAGACCCAGGGAAGACAAAGGATGGCAAAGAGCAACTAAATTGGCCGTGAAATACACCTGCTATCCAGGCTGACCTGCCTCAGTTATCCGATGGCCCCTTTTTAGCCTCAGTGTGGTTGGTGCCGCCGTAGACACTATCATTTAGGGGACTCTTCTGAGACTTCCAGAGTCCTCGGGGCTTACCCCCAAGTCTGAGAGCCAGAACCTAGTTTCTTTTCATTGTTTCTTTAAGAGGTATCATCTGGATTTATTTTCAGGAAATTTCCGACAGTCATGCTCTTCGTTGAATAGCTATTGAAACAGTTTAATAGTCATGCTTTCCATTGGAAAGACTATGCCTGAAGCCACAACAATGGTAACTACCTTACCCTGAGTGCACCCAAATTCACCTAGGAGGTGTGCCCAGGAGCAAAGGAAAGCAGCTGGTTTTGATTTCTCCATAATTTCCTTGTTTTGATTAACTGGAGCAATGATGCTATAACAATGGGGGAAAAAATTAAGAAGACCTAACTAAGGACCTGAGTAAGAATCATGAGACAAAACGTTTTCGTAAAGTAGAATAACAATCAAATGGAGAATCTTATTGTGTTTTCTAGGCCTAACTCACATGGTAATATGGGTGTTTATTTGGGCAAAAGACATTTTGTGGAAGGGTGTTAGTTTCCTTATTTGTAAAATTCCTAGTCTTTTCTGTATCAGTGTTATAATACTTCAAAGTGAAAGATGCCTAAATAATTACAAGTTTTATTTGATAGAGATCTATCATATCCTTTTCTGTGTTAATTGTGGAAGAACAATGTCATTTCATTTATTTGTTTCTTCCCCCTCCATTTTTATTGGGATATTATTGACCTCAATATTAATTATTGAGGTATATAAGGATTATATGCAGCCTGATATTTTGATATATGTAGAAATAGTGGAATTATTACTATGTTAAAGCTAATTATCATATCCACCAACTCAGATATACTTTTTGTGGTAAGAACATTTCAGAACTAGGCGGCACCTGTGGCTCAAAGGAGTAGGGCGTCAGCCCCATATACCGGAGGTGGCGGGTTCAAACCTAGCCAGGTCAAAAAAAAAAAAAAAAATTCAGAACTGCTTAGTAAATTTCAAGTGTACAATACAATGTTTTAAAGTATAATCATCAGTAGGTACATTCCATCTTCAAAATTTATTCATCCTGCCTAACCGAAACTTTGCCCCCTTTTGAGCATGATCTTATTTTCCCCACTCCCCGGCTCTTGGAAACCACCATTCTATTCTCTGTTTTCTGGTTGTCCTTGTATTGGTGAGATTCTGCAGTATCTGCCTTCCTGTGTTTGGCTTATTTGACTCAGTGTAATGTCTTCCAGCTTCATTCATATTGTCACAAATGACAAAATTTCCTTTCTTTTAAGACTGACCACTATTCATCATGTGTGTTTGTGTCTGTCTCATTTTCTTTATGCATTCACCCATCAGTGAACACTTCGGTTGATTTCACATCTTAGCTATTGTGAATAATATTGTAATAAACATGGGCATACTGGTATCTCTTCAAGACTCTGATTTCATTTCCTTTGGCTTTAGTATACCCAGAAGTGAGGTGCTGGATCATTTGATAGTTATATTTTTAGTTTTTTGTAAGAAACTTCAAGCTAGTTTCTATAATGGCAATACCAATTTACATTATGATAGTACCAAAGTTTCTCTTTCTCCACATCTTCCCCAACACTTGTTAATTTTTGTCTGGTTTTGATTTGCATTTCCCTGATAATTGGTGATATTGAGTACCTTTTCATATATCTGTTGGCCATCTGCATGTCTGTTTTGGAGAAATGTCTGTTGAGGTCGTTTGCCCACTTGTTAATTGGGTCATTTGTTTTCTTCCTATTGAGTTGAGTTTCTTATACATTTTGGGTAATAACTCTATCAAAAGAATGCTTTGGAAAGTTTTCTTTTGTTCTGTAGAATGTCTTTTCACTCTGTTGGTTGTTTCCTTTGCTGTAAACAAACATTTTAGTTTGATGCAATCCCATTTGTCTATTTTGCCTTTGTTGACTGTGCTTTAGAGGCTATATCCAAAATATTATTGCCCAGACCAATGTCAAAAATCTTTCTATGTTTTCTTCTAGTAGTCTTACTGTTTCCGGCCTTATGTTTAAGTCTGTAATCCAGTTTGAGTTGAATTTTGTATATGGTATGAGATAAGAGTTCAATCTTGTTTCTCTGCATGTAGATACCCAGTTTTATGTGGCCATGCTATCCATAAATGAAAATTAAGTATTGAATTCAAGTTAGGAGAAGACATTGTACAATGTATGAAAATTTACTGTTTATTTGATAGCTAATAGTAGAACCGTGGCATATATCACTCAAAATTTATTTTGTCAGGATTAAGTGTTCACATCTGGTTATATTATAAAAACTAAGTATGAAGAGTACAGTTACAATAATCCTCTTAAGGTAAAGAATTTTACTGAGGTATTTAATGCAGAATTTCAGCCCTGTGCCTCAGATCCTGGGGTCTGGGTTGGGATCTGTTTCTGGTATCTATCACTTTGTTTTGGTGGAATTTTTAAGTGAGCACGATCTGTATCTGGTATTCTCACCATCTTACCGTTTAAAATCCAAGTCCCTGTTCCTCTTTAGAATTGAGCTGAGAAAATATGACAATAATGGTCATTTGCTGGATTAGAGTGATATTGTGATAGTGATCCTGAATTTTCATAAACCTCCTTTCTCTTTTCTATACAACGAAAACAATTATACTAAATCATTGGTCCATAATATTTTTTTCTTCTTTCCTAAAAGTGATGAAAATGTCAAAGCTTTTCAAAACTGCTGACGTCACATAGTTTCTTTTCATTCTCTTGACCATTTTAGCCTAATTTGAGACCATGTAAATTAGGAAAGAAATGTTCAAGACCACAGCAGGAAGTGACTGGCTCTACCATCAAAACAGCCTCCATTTGTCCCCACCGATCCCTTTAAGTGTATCTCTCTGCTTCTAATATTACTGACCAAAATAGTCAGAACTTTGGTGAGAAGGAGAAAACTAGTCTTAGACAATATATCTTTTCATTGGAAAGAAATGAGGCTCTACTTTTAAGTTTCTTCCCTGCAGTGGGTGCTCTTCCTCCCCGGTGAAATTGTTCTTCTGTGGGTTTTCCTCTGTACAGCCAGTTAACATTTATAGATTCCCTGTTGTGAGCAGAGATGTTTATTGGCCCCACTATTGCCTGGGCCCACTTGTTTATTGCTGTCTTCCCTTTTCCTGCAAGATGTCACAGCAACTCTCTTCACAACAGATTGCTTGCCATTATAGAGGGTACTTTTTTTAAATGGGCAATGTCACGGAGCTTATGGAGGGGTAGTTATCAGAAGATGTATTATGACGACCACAAATTAGCCACTTTGAAAAGTAGTGCAGCTGCGAAAGCTGTGTGAAAATGCTTGTGAATTCAGTTTTAAGGCATCATTCCTCTATCCTTTGCTTTATGACTAAATATTGGTATGAGCTGAAGGCCATCTGTCTTTATATTGTGCTATTATTTAGAATTGCCTAGTAGGGAAATTCATAGAGTTCATTTTAAAAAATTCAGTGTAATGCCAAATTCATAAAATTTAGTGGAGATTCTCATATACTGGCAGCTCTGTAGTTTCTCCATTTACTGTCATTTCCATGTACAACATCTGAGTGGAATCTAATTTGACAGTTAAGGAAATTGAAACAGAGAGGGAGGTGTTTTCCTAAGATTGTTCCAGTGGGAAGTGGCAGATTCCAGCTCATTCCCATTCCAGTGTTTTTTCCAGCTTTTGCTGCTCAGTGGTATTCGTGTTTTCCTTATTTCTCCAATTTCCCTTGTCCAAATTTGCAATGGTAGGGAATAGAAAAGTGAGTAAAAAAAAAAAAGGTATATATATACACACACACATACACACATATAGTATGTTCAAATGTATATAAGTGTTAAGGAAGTTGCTCTCAATATGCAGATTTTATGTCCTTAAAAATAGACTAACATTCTTGTTTTTTATATAATGTGTTATTATACACTTATAGAACTAAAATCTTGCCCAGTGTTGAAAATAATTCCCCAAAAGTGCTCTTTGACGTAATTAAACTAAATTCAACTTGAGATAACAAGTTTCCATACGACTGCTAACCTATTTTCATTGTGGTAGTATAATCTGGGTTTTCTAGCTTAAATAATGAGGATAATGTGAGCATACTAAGCAACAAGTATCAAAATAACAGTTTTTAATCACCATTAATAGTATAAAATGTAAAATGTGAATAATATTAATATGCCTCCTACACTGAATAAATGATTTATATATTTCATCGTGGAAACAGTGACTATGGTCTTCTATTATTAATTTTTAAAGAAAATGGTTTATATTACAAGATGTGAAAACTTCACAGGATCCATACATGGAATAATTTATCAAATAAACTATAATGCGTTTTTTGAAAAGGTGACATATATGTTGGTAAATAATTAGAATGTGTAGAACTTATCATCATGTATAAATGAAATTGACATTCAGGGTCTATCTGTTCCATGAGGATAAATGGTCATCACTGTTGATGGATAAAAATAAGCAAAAATACAAAATTGGCACAAACTTGGACCAGTAGCACATGGAAAATTATTATATTGATTAAAGTATCTGACAGAATTTATAACAAATAATTGTAAATGTGCTTACATGTTCATTCTCCATCTCACAAGGAAATGTTAACTAATGTAGTCAGTTTTTTCTACCTAAGGACAACACTCTGAGTACAAATTGGACTTTTTGACCCAGTAATCCAGTTCTCTACAAATTTGTTCTAAAAGAAGGCTTTGGTGCTTTGGGGGGCAGTGCCTGTGGCTCAAAGGAGTAGGGCGCCGGCCCCATATGCCGGAGGTGGTGGGTTCAAACCCCGCCTTGGCCAAAAAAAAAAGGCGGCTTTGGAAAAGGAATTTATAGAAAAAAGTCTTCTTAATAGTATAATAGCATACTTTTCCTAAAAGGAAAAAGAAAAAAAAAAAAGAAAAACTAAAAATGAGTAAGTTGGGTCCCTAAATAGGGAAATGTATAAAGACATTGTATTATATATATTCAAAAAGTACTATGCAGGCATTGAAGATAACAATGTGATAACCGTTTATCTATGTTATAATTTACAAAATGCTTTACAATATCTCATTTGGAGATTGGAAATATAAGTGGAAATAATTATAAAATATTCTTTTTTGTTTTTTGAGACAGAGTCTTATTATGTCGCCCTTAGTAGAGTGCCATGGCGTCACAGCTCAGAGCAACCTCAAACTCTTGGGCTTAAGCCATTCTCTTGTGCCTCAGCCTCCTAAGTAGCTGGGACTACAGGCACCCTCCGCCAACACCGGTATTTTTTGTCGTAGCTCTTATTGTTATTTAGCAGGCCCAGGCCGGGGTTTGAACCTGCCAGCCCTGGTATATGTGACTGGTGCCCTAACCACTGAGCTAAAATATCTAAATGAAATAGTAAACCAAAATTTATCCTCGCACTATATGCACATCAAGAGCTACACGTGAGCAAAGAACAGAATATATATATATCTATCAGTATACGAGTCTACCCACGTATACCCAGGTATATGTTGAAGATAGAAAGATGGACACACTCGCTGCAAGGATGATGAGGCTGTAGGTATAATTTCTTTAATATTAGGATCTTTAAATCTAAATAGAAGCATTTCCTCATAATAAATACCTAAATTTTGAACAGGAGACATGATGTGGTTATTCCTTTGTTGTGGATTAAGTTAAAATTACTGTTGTCTTTTTTCATGATAGAATATAATCCATAAAGCAAATCTTTTACTATTATTTTTATAATTTAAAATTGTAAAATAATTATAATTTAAATAGTAATTTGAATTAATGTAATTATTGAAATTTTAAATTAGAAAATATTATAATTAAAAATGTATAAGGTTTAGTTTTTCAATTACTTTTATTGTCAACCAAGATGAGATTTAGTAGAATAATATTAGCTTATTCCATAAAAATTAAAATTAAGGCCGAGTGCTCACACCTGTAATCCTAGCACTCTGGGATGCCAAGGCAAGTGGATTGCCTGAGCTCCCAAGTTTAAGACCAGCCTTAGCCAAAGCAAGACCCTGTCTCTAATAATAGTCAGGAGTTGTGGCAGGTGCATGTAGTCCCCAGCTACTTGGCAGGTTGAAGCTAGAAAATCACTTAAAACCAAGAGTTTGAGGTTGCTGTGAGCTAAGATGCCATAGCACTCAACTGAGGGTGGTAACAAAAAGAAATTAAATTTAAGCATATTCAGATGTTATTCAACTTCCCAAAATAACTGGAAATATAGCATTATCCCAATTAAAAAAAAGAAGGAATAATGCAAACACATTTGTTTAGTTACAGGCCAAACCAAAGCTATAACGTAAAGAATAGTATTTACTATTTTCTTTGAGAGAATTTATCGGAGTCTCACACTTTTATATTCATGAGCCTCTGGAAGAACAAAAGATTGACTTTTTATTGAAAGAGCAAATCTCATCCCTTTGAAACATAGCCTTGGCCAGCTGAGAAAGCTTATTCTATTTATATTCATCTTTAAAAAATGATTTTCAGGTTAAAAAGGAAACATATAGCTGTAACTTACAGTTAACAAAGTAAAATTCTCAATCGACGTAGATTTGTCCTTGCCACTTTTCCAGTGCCTGAAATGTTATTTCAACAAACCAGTAGCAGGTGAACGGAGGTGGAGGTGAGTTCAGATGCACTAATGGGGATGAGACTTTTGTACTGAAGTCTCTGATTCCAAGAAATATTTACATTGAGGACCTCAGTTAGCCATTTAATTAACATGCCGGTGTTTGTTTATCTATTTACTTATTTTGTAATCCTGAGTTCACTACCAGCTAGTTGCTGGTTATGTCAGAAAGATACAAATATCACAAACAACAGTACAAATAAGGTTCAAGTAACAGCGACAAACTAATCTCTCCCCTATGCACTCTGCTCACCCAAAAACAAATTTAAGTTGCCATTACAGAAGCAATCTCCTTGAAATATCTGCTAATACATCATTTTTTCAGAAGACAATAAATTCTTGATTATATATGCATTGTTAGTTCACCGTTCCCTTTTTAGAAGTAAGCAGTTACCCCAACACTGTGATTATGTATGCATTCATGAATGTATATCATGCTATTTCTATTTGTACCATATCTAGTCTCTTTATATTTGAGTTTACACTCATTCTTACACACACACAGCTGTCATTTTCTCTGTGTTTCTGTTTTATGTTCTAAAAATCAATGAGACCCAAACTGCTTTGTATTTTCCTCATATTATTATACTGTGGCATCTAAAATTCTGTTATATGTGCTGACAAATATTTTTAATGCAGATGGTGAGTAATGTATCTGAAGACTATTTTTTCACTTGCAGAGATTATAAGCATGACAAATTAGCTTTTCCAAAAACCTTTTCTTCAAAAATAATCCCCACATCGTGAACTAAAGGCTTCCTTCCTTCCTTCCTTCCTTCCTTCCTTCCTTCCTTCCTTCTCCACCCCCCCTTCCTCTTTCTTTCTTTCTCTCCCTCTCTCTCTTTCTTTCCTTCAGCTACATTGTAGTAATGGGCATTGCAGAACATTTAGAAAATGCCAAAAGGTCAAGAAGAAAATAAAGTTGCTCTAATCTCACTACCTGGAGATAAAACTATTAACATTAAAATGCATATTTTTAATTCTTTTCTATGCTATTAAATATTTATTATAAAATTTGTATCATATTGCACCCACCATTTTCTAATATGCTTTACTCAGAAACATATCATAAAGTATCTTTTTTAAAAGTCCTAACATAGTCTTCTAATTTCAGTTATGACTGTACTGTGGTGTACGATATATATTTAAGAGCTAGGAGCATTGATATTGAAGCTTTTGAAGGTTTTACCCTCTAGAATCCTCTTGGTAGAAACAAGAGCAGCCACGTTCCTGTGTGTCCCTACTGAAACAGCAGCTGACGCTGTTGTCACCCAGCTCCGGCTGCTTGGTTCCCGAAAGCATCCTGTGAGCCACCTGCTGAGGGTGTGGGGGAAGCAATTTTACTACAAGGCTGCATTTTTACAAAGATTTCAATTATCCAATGACCCTGATTGTACATTTTAACATAGATGTAAGGAGTTCCCTCCTCTGTGTTCACAGAGGGATAATCTCTGGGGTTTCATTTGTGAAATGTACTAACTGTATTTCAGAAAGCTTTGACTATAACCAGAACAGTTATTCTTCACACCATAGAGTAGAAAAGGCATTAAGAGATACATCTTTCTGAGCTAGAGAAAAGTTACCATCCAGCAAAAATCAAAATTATGGTTAAAAATATAGTAAATTATGACTGGTCAGGAACTGCTCAGTTTCACGGTTTCAACTACATCACGCAGCTGGTTAAGAGACTTCACAGAGATTATCTTTCAATATCCACAGGAAAAGGTAGAAACACGAAAAGCTTACTCTCAATTTTTGCCTAAATGACTTTCAGGGTCTCACAGTTTTTGCTCTCCAGGGCTCCTGGGAATTCTGTGGAGTGGTTTCCAAGGCCTAAGAAAAGGAGTCCAGGGGAAGGGACATCAAGGAACGAAGTGTTAAAACTCAGTCTTGTTACTTCTCTAGTGAGAAACAAGCCCTCCCTGTTCATCTGTGAGTTCAGCTTCATCCTAAGGGGAGATTCTAATCATTTCAGGCCAGACCTCCACGAATATCTGGGTGAAATTAAACTCTGTCACGAGGGGACCTCAGGAAAGTCTCCTCCTCGGGCAAGGTAGCCAGGACCAAATGGAAAATCAAAACGTGTCATTTCTTCTCTTTCCTGATTGCGAACGTTGACCCATTCTTCTGGATGTTTTCTTCTTCATGACTTTAAACTACATCGCAAGTTTCTTTTCAATATTGGATTCTGAACTCAGGATTTCCAAGTCCAAGAGGGGAAGAAAATGAAGGTTATGAGGCAAAGAGGAAAAAGGAAAGGATGTGTTCTTATTTGCTGCTGTGGCAGTTACATAGGCAAATACGAGGTGTGGTCTTTGAAAACAAAGTACCTTAGTGGGGCAGAATGATAATTTGAGGAAAGTACCAAAACTTGTGTTTCTACTTTCACATTTCTGAATTGAGATATCTGAATTAATTGAAGCTTTGGCAGTAGATTTTATTTTGTTGAAATATCACTGCAATAGTTTCTGAGTTTTAAAAGAATTAATTCTGATTGTGGTTGTTTTCTCCTTCAAGTCATTGAGAAATAAAATTGGTTTTGGAACAAGGAAGCAGCCTTTTCACTTTGCCATGTGTCACATTTGTCACTGTAGACTTTATAATACATTAACTTTTTCCAAACTTGCTCTTTGCCTAAATATGATGCCACAGGAACAAGCGAGTTGTAGTAGTGAGCTTCAAAACTAATATTTCAAGCTAAACTTGCAATCGGGTAAACACCAAATAGCTTACGGCTTCTTACCTTTTTCATATGGATCGACTGGGTACTTAGGATGCTGTAGTGTTTTGTGTTTTTCGTTTAGAATTTAACTTGAGACAATTTGAGACAAAAGAATCTGTCTTTGTTCTTTTTTGGCACTATTTCTTTTGACTATTATTACTGTAGTGGGTCAGGTGTTAATAGGTATTATTTCTGTCTTTAATAAAAATCCCCCAAATAACAAATTGATCCTATAGTCAAGACTGTCAAAAGTATCGTTGTCTAAGGCTAGATTTGGGGAAAATGAGGAGGCAATTTTGCACATTTCTCAGATGGGAGTTAGTTTTTAAAGCAGAGGCAAAGTATAAGCAGACTGTGACATTCTCAAAAATAAATTCCCCAAATCAGGAAAAGGGGAACAGAAGCAAGAACATCGTGCCCTGCGTTGAGGATCTGGTATGAACTGGGATGCTGACTCACAGACACCATTTAAACACTTTTGACACTTCGAGGGTTGGACAGAAACATGTGGGGTAGGGCTACTGTTAGGGCTGGTTCTCTACTTTCCAATAAAATTGGTAAAAGAACCTGCTGTTCTGTTATCATCCTCAGATCTGGGGACTAAAAATTATGGCTTTTACACCAGATTCCAAATTATAGTTGGCTGTTGAAAAAATCCTTCTGCTACATCTAAGGTCAAGAGACTGCCTTGCTTGCTTAGGGGGATTCCAAATGGTCTGGTAATTTAAGCAAATACAATAAAATAGTGCAGTGAGTGTTTGTTGAAGAACAGTAGTATTCTACTTTTAGATAAAGACCTCCAAACTTGCATTTTCAATTTGAAGACAGGCAGGACCCAATTTAAAAAAAAAAAAAAGGAAGTATTGGGACAATTATCAAAAAGCATTTTAAAGAAAAATCAAAATATATTTTTCTACAAATTTCTGGACACTATACAAAAGTTAACTTGCCTCGTAAATACCCTCAAGAAGTGTCCTTGGTCATTTGCTTTCTTGCCTTCCCTACTCTTACTGTATAATAACCCCATATTATTTCCTTTCTCTTAATGAGAAAGTTATAAGTTAACTAATTTACTCTGAATGTGGGACACTAGATCGTGTAAACTTTCCTTGTAATTATAACTCCACTGCTGATTTATTAACTGTGTGCAAGCTAATTATTCCCATATATGAAATAAGAATAACAGCTACCACATAGGATTATTCTAAGAATTAACCCAGTCCTGTGCATCTCATCGCGCAGGTGGTCAGATTATTAGTTCCTTACCTGTTCTCTGCACCTCTCTCTCTCAACAATGCTTAAGTAATTGTAGGGAAATTAGCATGCATGCCCAGATGCATTTGTAACTGAATTAACTCAGCTGTGAACTTGGCATTCCATCCCCAACCTTTCCCCTTCATTAATCCCCTCCCCTGAAACCCAGGAGTACGCCAGGACACAGGGTGAACAGGAGACCAGCCGTGGACATGAGCATTTTCTATCAGAGTTTTAACTGGTCTGGTTCTGCCTCAGAAACTAGACGGAGCTCATGTTGCTCACAACTGCCTCTGGCCATGTGGTGGCTGCCATCAAGCTCTGCCAGGAAGAGGACAGCAGTCCAATAAAGCTGTGGACTCTATTTATAGCCCACTTGAAACAAGTACTTTCATTGAAGCTCAAGGAGTCCTCTCTGAAAACACAGAGTAATTCACTAGTCCCAGGACTAACTCGGGCAACTGGAGGGGAAATGCAGGGCGTGCATTTTTCCAGCGCTCTAAGTCTAAGGATTCTGTCCTACACTTTGTCCCCTTTCACCATCATGCCACCTGCCAAAAAAGTACACAAAGCAAATACTCCCCCCAAATTTCTGTTTTGTAGATTACAAAAGTGATGCCTGAGAGATTGGATAAATTGTTAGTGAAAAAGTGTCTAAAGGGGGAGAATAAATTCTTCTTCATGTGATTGATCTAAAATACAGGAAATACTGCCTATAAGAAAAAATGTACAACTAAGAAGAAATAACTTTCCATAAGGTACTGGAAAGCTTAAAAATTATTTTTTCCCCATTTCTGAGAAGAGCATTCAAATTTGAGAAATAAAACCTGAGAGATTCTTCAAGCAAACATTTATAAACACGTTTATATCTATCTCGAATATATACATGCATAGTAATTATATTTTAGGCAAGATATGCCTTCTTGAAGACCTCAAAAATTAAAATGTGCATTAAGTCAAGACTAATCTTAAAAAGCACGATAGGAATTTTTATGAGAAATTGTAATTGATTCTGTCAGCTGTAAAATAAATACATCTTCGCTATTTTTTTAAATTTGGGGGTTGGCTGTATTATTCTAGTGTGTACACAAAAGGGAAGGCCTTATTAATAAGAGTCAGTTTGTGGGCCAGAACTGATTTCGCTCTTCAAAGAATAATTTTGATTTCGGCAAATACTTTAATTTTCTAAGACCCTTCTTTAAGTCCTGTTACCTGGAAAAGGTGAACACAAACTTTTTGGCCTGAGAAGGATGTTTGGGCAATTAGGATAGCTACCCTGAAGACTGGCTCTGTGTGTGTGCGTGCGTGTGTGTGTGTGTGTGTGTGTGTGTGTGTGTGTGTGTGTGTGTATGTGACAGAGAGGGGTGGGGACAGAGCAAACGCCCCGGTTAGCCGATTGGCTTGCTGCCGTTTGGGGCTCTCAGATTCACTGCTGCTCTGACCTCTTCCCGTCCCAGCTCTGATTTAGAGAGTTCAGAATCTCTTGAAAGGCAAATGTCTGGACGTTAGGGCCCTTCTGTGACAGCCCCTCCTCTTCCCCACACACTCCTTCTGCTTGTGGTCACCTTGCCGTGACCTTGCAGGGCTCAGCGTTTTCACCTGGGCTGGCGAGTGCCGGGGAGCCAGCCTGTGGTTTCCATTCCTGGGCGCTGGAGTCCTGGGAGAAGCTGCGGTGAGCACGCACTGTGGGTCCTGAGTCGGCTGGCTGCGCCCTGAGCGGCTCGGCCAGAGCAGCTGCCCAGTGTCCCAGCCTGCGTCTCTCCCTGCACTGAAGTGTGTGTGTGTGCCAGGTGAGAGCCGGGGGATTTGCCCTTGATTCGGAGACAGACTGCCAGGTACTGCTGTTGATTGTGCTTGATGATCTGGATGTATTTTTATATCAGCGCCAATGCAGGCCCTAGACTGTGTGTGGTTTTATTTACTCCCTCCTTCTCTGTCATGATCCATCCTGTCCCCACGCTGTCCAAATCACAGCAACAGATTGGACATGGTGCTGTCCTTGCACTCTGAAATGTGATTACTCTAGTCCTGTGTTCTCGGAGTCTTTCATTAATTTCTGCTGCCAACTGATACAGCTGTTTTTATAGACAGAATCCCCGTGCTAACTAATATAGAGACGTATGGAAACTACTTCAGATATAAGTTGCTATCTTTTTGAGTATTTGCTTTCATGTAGTTTTTGCTTCACCCACGCACGTTTTAGTGGCTGAGACTTTCGAGAGAGTAGAATGCCTTGGGGTCCGAGCTGATGACAAAAGTAGTGGGAGTTTTCTGTGTATTTGCTTATCAGAATGAAAACTTCTGCTTGGTCATTTGTGTGTGTGTACGTGTGACAGAGAGAGAGAGAGAGATTTTTAAAAGTCTATTTGAGAACCAAAAGGAAGCCAAATAATGCTTGTTAGCTCTTGATGTACTAATGTTTAATCTAATCAACCCACAAAGCCTTTGTTATCAGCATATTCGAGTTTGGTGACTTCACATGCTGTGTGCACAGAGACAGAAAAACTACAGGGTGAGCTGATGAAAGCGTGTGGGACCCAGAACATTATTCACGATGAGTATGTGCAACAGGAATCAAAACCATGCTCTTGGGTACACAGGCAGGCATTAATCATGAACCAGTTTTATATGTCAGCTCCTTCAGGAGACTCATAAAAAATATAAAGGTATAAGCAATGTTTACATTGTTTTGTTGTATCCACATATATATCCAGGAATTAGTACTCATAAAACATATATTCTAAAAAGGGGAAAGGTATAGGGATTTTTTAATATGTAAGTTGGGTAAGAAAAAGCTAGAATATCTATCTAATGTAAACATGAAGAAAAGGTACATTGAAATGAGGAGTAATTAAAAAGAGTACCAAAAAAGTACTCCCACTGCTCAAATTTTTATGTCTAATGAAAGAACAATAGAATACTTAAGGAAATTCAGACTCAGCAGAAATGGAGCCAAGAATGAAAGCTCATAATAAAATACGTTGTCAACCTGTGGAATGTCCTTGTAGGTCTTAATTAAGTTTAATTATCTCGCTGAGATTTAGACGAGTAAAAGAAGAAAGGGCATTTTAAAATTTTATTTAAAATCAGTCTCCCTTTCAGCGGACTTTGAAAACTAATAAAGTAGAATAAGTTTTATTAAAATGCAGTGAACAAAAAAAAATTAAAATTGATACCTTCGAAGACAGTGAACATAAAGTTATTCAAAGCAATTAACAAGGAACATACAATATCAAAATTATCCCCGTCCCACTAGTGAATCATGTCAGAGTAGAAAGAAGATTCTAATACTCTAAACCGGAGTGTCCCCTGTTTTTATCTCCATATTGACTGCTAAGTTCCTTGTCCATTCTCTTCACAGTTTTTTGCTTTCAAACTCTGTGAGAAAACTGTGGATTGTGAGCAGAAAACACCTGAAAGTGACCTTGTCGTGCTTTCTCTGTAAGAACAAATGTTACCTTTCAAAGATGTGAACTCGAGGTGTACAAAGGATTGATTAGCGGCATTTTCATACGAGAAATGTACTAAATGTCCTGCTATGATCTAAAATCTGGCTACTTCTTTAACATGAGTTAATCACCATGAGTGGAAAGACGTGCAGGAGCCTCTAATCACTGTGTTACAAACACCAGTCTGTTCCTATCTCCATGACGATCATAGTCCAACATGTTCCAACGTGGCATCCATGTACCCCCCTGGTCATCTTCCATGCAAGAAGACTGGAAAGTTTATCTCCTATTTGATGAACCATAATCAATGTAAACAGTGAAGAAAAGCCTAGAAGAGTGTCTGTTGACTCTTTAGATAACTAGCTTACGGCAACATGCAAAGAGGTTTAAAAAGGTTTAGAGATTATAGGGACTGACCTGAAAGCACATGCCAGTCTGTTCAAACACATTTACTTCTCTGCAATGAACTCCTCCGAGTTAAGGGGAAAAGATGAGCCTTTTCTTACATATTTGATAAATATCTCAAATTTTCTGAAGTATTTCAACTTCTTAACACTTTGTATCCTTTCTGCCTCTCTTCCTTTTTCAGCCTTATACTTTTTTATTCTGGACTTTAAACTTGCCAAGTTCTAATTACTAACCCTTTCTTTTAACCTACACTCAATCTTTATATCTCGGTTAAGAAAGCAGTTAAAATTTGTCTCTGGGGACTGGGGAAAGACCTACCTTCTCTGAATCAGGAGATGACTCACTCTCTGAGTAGAACAAGGGGTTATATAGTAGGAAGGATGGATAAATGGCTACCAGGCAGATAGTGGCTGAGTCTACTGTACTTACCATTTCTGCTCTTCATGTTTTTTATCCATCTAGTCCATAGCTAAGCTTAGAAATCTCCATCAACAATTGTTTACACATACCGACAAAGAGTTATGTTAGATTGAGATGAAATATGATTTGTGGTGTCCAGGGGTGGTGTAAAGTACCATGAGTAGCTTTTATGTCTCTTTACCTTAGCCCCTAAGGTCTATTTTGCCTGCTAGCTCTTCCCAAAGTAGTATAGATTCAGACAAAGTAAGGAGCATTCTCAGAACATTTAACTATTTCTTCTAGCTTCCTTTAAGGAAGGAAGCCTTTAAGGAAGGCCTATTTTAAATAGGTCTAGGTTGTTTGGAGAGAAGGAACATGGAGGGCAAGGTGTGTGATATGATCCCTCTGGAGATGTCCCTGAGTCCACGGTGTTCTGACAGAAGCTTGGTAGCTGGAATGGGAGCAGATGGCTACAGGTGGTTCTTCTTGGAGACATGGATTATAACCATTTCTGGCAAGTCTTTTTAATTTATCTTGAACCTGGAATGTTTATATAGAAATAGAATGCATAGAGTCTGGTTGCTAAAGGATTGCTCTAGATTGTGATTGCCCTTGGCTACCGCAGGAGGAACCCACCAAAGTTATTATATCAAATACATATTAGGTACTGCTAATACAATTCCTGTTTTTTAAACATTTATCTTATTTCTACCATGGCAAGCTTCAAACCTGATCCCACTGTGTACTCAGATTCCCCTTAGTAGCTATCCTGTCACCATACACAACAAATAACATTTTAAAAATGCTAATAAACAATTAAATATAAACTCTTTACATTTTACTAGCCCCCAAATTCTTACTAATATGCATGTCAAATAATCTTTAAGACAATGTCATTACAACTTCCAACTATTTCTAATGGGCAAGGAACCATCAAGAAGAAATTATCACAACATTTCCTGATATGGGCATATTAAATCTTTAAGAGAATTTCCAAGAACTCTAGTCTGATATATTAAAATCAGTAAAATAAGACTTTTATGTAGTCGAATGTTTTAAAAATCGGCATACTTTAAATATTTTGATTATCAAGTGTAAAAAATTATAGGCTGTCCTTTCTCTAACTTTTTCTTTTATAGAATGGAATTTTATTTGTCTGATAAGTCATATCAGAACATGCCAATGTATTCAGAAGGATTATTTTATATCTAAAAAGAAGTGTCTCCTTTTCTGTCAAAGTTCACATAATAACCATATTTTAAAATATAGGTTTTGTTATTATTCAGGTATGGTGAGCCCAATAGATCTGGAGAGATTGCCATTGAATAGATAGTCACTCCCGAGTTCCCAAGAGAAAAGGGGCAGCCCAAGTCTCCCAGGGCCATGCAGGAAACCATCAGGGTCAGTCAGAAAGCAGAGGAACCAGAGGAAAACATGGGCCAGAGCCTTCTGTGGTCTCCACAGGATGGAACCACAAGACAGAGTAAGTAGGCTGAAGTTTGCCTGGCTGAGTGATCTCAGTGGGCTCTGGGATGGAGACCCTGTCCCGAGTTTTTTAGTACTGGGCCCCTGAGGTAAGTAGTTAGTTGGATAGTGTGTGGCCCAGATCCTGAGAATGATGGAGGAGGTGGCTGGGAAATGTGCTCTGGGCTGGTTGGTTTCTGTCTGAAAGGCACCCTCCCAGGTTAGTCAGGATCTCTAGGTACATTTACTTTCCCTATACAACTCTGTATCGTTTGACTTAAAGACTAACAATTAGTGCTTCCACGTGAGAGTTCTAGTAAAACCGTAAGTTAGGTTAGGATTATTCAAGGAATTATCTCTTTGCAGGTTCACCATTCACCTTTGGTTGAAATCATCTTCATAGTTACTCAATAAATAATTGTTAAATGAGCAAATAAATGAATACATCAACCAAACTTATTGGCAGAATTTTCTACAAATTCCCTAAGGGCCTTTAGTTTATTTTTAGCTTTATTTTCCTAATAAAGAAATTCAGAAAAGAATAGTTAAATATGATCATTATTTTGCTCAAAAAAAAAGCTAAATCTCCTATCACTTAAAAGCATCCATTACCTGTCAGGCCTTCACAGGCAAAAGTAAAATAATGCAAAGGGAAGACTTGGATTGAGTAGCAACTCAGTTTTCAGCTGAACTGGCAAAATTGTATTTCAGACTGTCCCTGCTTCTCCAGTAAGCAACACTGTACACAGGTATTAAAGAACTGTTAAACAGTTGAATAGAGTAATTAACTTAAAAATAAGAATAGATTACATCTGCTGAAAACAGCCCATAACAAAAGGAGAGATGTAAAAAAAAAATGGCTTTTCCCCTTGTATTTCTCCTTTCCATTTTATTTTTAAGAAAGGAGAGAGAGAGAGCATGTCTGTGATGTTTTAATGGAACTGGATTTTTTTTTTTTAATTTCCCTTTTTGGTTTCTCCTTTCTGGTTATTAAAATTTCCCACTGGAATGTGGAACTTCAGAACAGTGGGAGAAGGATGAATGAGTTAGTAAGAGGTGTTGGGTATAAGTACGACTAGGTAGCCATTTAGAAAAAAGCATTTATTTCTGATACAAAATAAATTCCAAAAGAGCTGAAGGTTTAGAGGTAAAATGTGGTATGTATCAGCCTGCTAGCAGGCTCTACTGTGCTCACTGCACAGGATAGATGCTCCACCTACCATGTCACTGAGCAGTTATGAGCAAGGCAGAAATGGCATCCTGCCTCTTGAGGGGACCTGGGTCGGGTGGCAATCACAGCAGTTACCGTAGCAGAAGGAAGGTGCTGCGTGTACCATCTCCCCCAGCATTCTCTATGTCTTTCAGACTTCCAAGCGTCTAAGAAGAAGGAAAGCAAAGACAGTCTAAATGCAAATCACTCATTTCTTTTTTAATAACAAAGCCTATGCCTGTGTTTTAGGCTTGGGCCAGACAAGTGTTGAGAGAAAAATGTAGACCAATGGCTTACTCTCAACTTTCCTGATTCCAAAATCTGACATCTGATGGAGGCCTCAAAGTGGCATCACTCTCTCTGTTATCTGTGGGTTTCTGTGATTTCCGCTGGTGTGACAGCGGTGTGACACACTGTCAGCCGTGTGCTGGCCCTTCTGTGTTGCTATGAGACTAGACTGAACTGATTCCAGCAGCTATCCAGGGGTGTGTGTTGGTGGAGAGCGAGAGGGCTTCACTTGAAAAGGTTGTCTTTAGGGTCTGTGGATTCTTTTTTTCTTTTTCACTTCCTCCAGTTAATTTCTTTATCCTGGAATTCTTCACCTCCCATAACCTCCCTTACCGGTTCACACCGTCCTCTGACCTAGATAACAGAAACACTTATGTCATTCACGCTAAGTTTCTCAGACTGGCAGGCTGTTTAGAGCAATGTGCAGTGTTCCTAGCAACAGATTAAGGCATATCTACAGAACTTCAAAAGCCTGCAGGCATTGAAAAATCACAGAGGACTACCCAGTTGTATTTGGAATTTCTGCTTTGTGGATCTGTATTATTAGCTAAGACACCCAGAAAGTTTTTAAACTCTGAAACTTTATTACTAATAGAAAGTTGGAAAGTACAATCAGTTTGCTAAAACAATCATGATTAATTTCATCCAGGCCCTGAGAGTGAAGGCCAAATATGTCTATGCTAACTTTTTTAAGTAGTTATTTAAAGTTTGCTGGAAGTCACACAAAGGTGATTTTAACTATTAGAGATATTTTGTGTGAGTTAAGAACACAGGTTCTCAGATCGGCTAGACCTGTTTGGAAATTCACAAACAAGTTTTTTTGACTATGGACAAGTTATTTAACCTTTTTAACCCTTAGTTTTCACTTCTATAATATTAGCATAAATTGCATGTTGTTAGTTTTACTGATAAAATATGTACATGTGGATTTCTCTATAGCAGAAGAAATAATCGAAATGCTAATCTTTATGGAGCTAATCATGAATGGAGCTATTTTAGCAAATAGGATGGCAGTGATTTTGCGAAGGAGTGAGTTTTTTTCTAGCTCAAGAGGAAGGAAGAGTTGAGGGCATATTATTAGAGAGGATAAGAAACAAATGAACAAGAAATAAAATAACATAATTTTGACTATCACAGGATGGAGATGGCATTACGATTCATGTGTGGTAACACATCATGGGAGGCCCCTTCCGTGGGGCCTAACACAATATTTTACTCATAGCAGATGTTTGTTTATGTTTGATAAGCGAGTGGATAGAGGAAAGATATTTGTTTATGTTTGATAAGCCAGTGAGTAAAGGAAAGAATGAGATGGGAACAGTAAGGGTGAAAGAAGATTGCATAAAAGAGTATTTGAAATACCTCCAAGATTTCCTTATGAAGGACTTTGTATTGGTCGGATGAATCTATAGCATTCAACTCTCTTCCCCACTCTTAAATAAGACGTTGAACCAAGAACAACAGGCATGTTGATCACACAGTGTATTCTTTATCACTGCCTTAAAGGAAAAAGAGAAACCAGTGTTCTTTGGGCAAGCAACGGAAATGACACACCTGTCCCATCAGAGAGAAGGAGCTCTGTAAAATCAGCGTGGTTCCTAGGAGAAGGCAAAGGGTGCATGGAGAGGCCAAACTGCAAAGACCGTTAATCTTAAAGAAATGTCAAAATGAAATGAGACCCTCAACTTGGACTAGTTTTTGGCATTTGGCAAACGACAAATATTTATAGCCCTCTGTTTTGCAGGATATTTTGTTTCCCCAAACCTTACTATAAAATGCCAGGAACTTCTCCATTTATTTGAAAACCCAAACACTTCAACATTTTCCAAAACACTCCCAAGAAAGTTATTCCCCAGTTAATAACATCAAGAGTACAAAAAAAACAGGATGAACCACATTCTGAAGGAGTGTAATGGTTAAGGATCAAAAATCAAAAACTTCACACCTTGATTTTCATGGATCTCATAAGCAAGTATTTTACCCTTTTAAAGAGAAAGCAAAGACCTTGTAAGACATATGCTATGTTTATGAGGAGCATATTTGAAATATGTTTGCTGTGATTCTGGTCTGTAGCAACCCATGTCACAGCTAGGGTGTGAAATTAGTGTACTTCATTCTTGCTTACCCTCTCACATGTAAATCCATGTGTGTTTGTTTTTCTCTGGCTGTATTCATTACAAATTTATTAAAATGTGATTTAAAAAAAAAAAACTTTCCGTGTAGAAAATGTTTCTAAAAATAAAAGCAATTGGCATGGCTGCTAATAATAAAGTGCATTGGGCATGAGGAGACAGAATGAGTGAGGATTTGTAGACCAGATCAATTTTGAATGAATTATGGAATTCAAATTTGGCAGTGCCATCAATGACAACTGCAGTGACAGTAGGGTGGAGCCACGCTTTCGTCTTAGGCAAACCTGAAGAACATGACCTACGCCTTTGTGCTGTGACTCTAACTATTTATGGGGTGTTGTTGTCATAGTCCTCCCATTGTACTAAGTTCAGTGGTGCACCAAAAATTTCAATCTGTGCCAGAGTGGGAGAATGCAGCATCAGGAAAGATGGTTAATATAATATCTGTATTGCTTTCCTAAAGCTGTTGTAACTAAGTTACACACACTGGAACACACATTCCTCTTTCAGGAGTGAACTGGGTTGATCGTCAGATGTACAGAGATAGCTCACATTCTTTTCCTGCCCTTGGCCTTGCCTGTGGACGTTGTTTTCCACCAATCTGATCTACAGTTTAAGTTGACTTTGCTAACTCAATCATATGATTTGATTCTGAAATAAGGCTCATCAAGGGAAAAAAGAAAACTTCCCCCAGTAATAGAGAAAAGCCATTTGAGTTTATAACGTGATTTTTAAGTGATTGGAAACATGTGGTGCCCTCTAGCTTGACTAATTCCTGCCTTTCCTGTCTTTGTGCTTCTCTACAAATGTAATTTATCTAGACTTTGTGGTTGTAGGGTCTATGTTACATGAAGGCAAATGGAAAGAGAAAACTTTAAAATAAAAGAGGCAGAGCTAAACTTTGCCCTAATGTCATACTGGACAAATGCTTATAATAGCAGGGGAACAAATGTAGCTTCCCGAGAGAACTCTGAGGTCACAGTTCTCATGGGGATGGGACTTGAAGTGACACATGATTATTCATAGAAGTAAAATTCACTCCAGAGGAATCTGTTCCCTTAAAAATCCAGTTTCATAAAGTGTACAACATGGCTCAATTCTGACTGTATTAAAACTGCCATGTTGTGGATAATCTTACAGGTAACTTTACTTGTATGGGGATGAACCTTTGTAACTGGAAAATTAGAGAAATCTTGATCATCTTTGTACCATTGTCTTTCGAGACCTACATGTGATTATTTCTGATCTGCTAGCTTTATTGAGTCTGATGCAAAAGCAAAAGAGCTTTCATTCAAGCTCGAACCTGGTCTCTCAGGGGCTCCGAGGCAGTGGATCGGGGATAAGAGCCCCGACTCTAGGGTTGCAGAAGTTTTATTGTAGTCACAAAGAAGGTAAGAGGTTTCCATTCTAGTAAGCATAAGGTTAGCTGACCTATTTTTTTTTTTTTTTTGCTACTCTATTGGCCAAGAAAGACCAGGCGGTTAACTGAAGTTTCTACTAAAGTTTAAAGACTTTCTTCCTAAGACTTAATTGGCTAGAGCCAAGGTGCAGGTGCTTAAGGCTTTTCTCAAAATCTAAAGCAGTAAGTTTAAGTAAGCTAAGATGGCTGTAGATTACAAAATAAAGACACTCTTGTCCTCTCAAAAACATGCTTTAAAAATGCATTGGTCTTCAACTAGAGGTTATTCCAAGTTCTTGATGATCCCTGAGAAAATAATTCAGGATACATCACATAAGCCAAGCAAGTGACAGCTTTTTATTACGAGCAGAAGAGAGTGGACAGGCTTGGAAAAAGAGTAGCTGCCCTGGGCTGACATGGCTTTAGATCTTTCGTAGTTTTACTAACTGAGGGGGGAAAAATTCAAGGCCAAGGGTCCGCTTTTACTAAGAATTTGGGTACTAATTTCTAGAATTGATTTGCCTCTCATTTTCATACTTTATATGGTTGTCTTAGAGCTGTCATGGTGATTTCAGTGGCAGAGAAATTTTAAAACCTCAAGGTAAATGATATTAGGATTAGCCATGGTTTATAAAAGGAGGCAGAGACAGATCAAAACCTGGTGGAAGCCACTTCTCGCCTGTGGTCATGTGGAGAAGGAATGAGTGAGATTCATAGACAGGATCAGTTTTGAATGAATTTTTAGCATCTGTGAGAGTTATTTTAACACCTGCACCTGATCTTCAAGCCCCTGCAGCCAGTCTCTGCCCTGTCTCTCAGTCTCCTGCTCTAACACCAGCAGTAGCATCCAACTATTGGATCCTCCTTTTTGGTAACATTCTTTATTGGGTTCATGGAATGTCTAGAAAGAATAGAGAACACATCTTGGTCCTGTGTGCCAGCCACTCTCCCGAGTGCTTTACAGACTTAAGCACTTTTAATTCACACAGCAGTGCTGTAAGTGACGTGGGGCAACTGTCTGCAGGAGGAAGTTAAGAGAGAGAGATTAAATAGATTGCAGCACCAAGCAGAGTCAAATTTCAAATCTGATTTCAGAGCCTGTGCGCACGACCACTGCGGACATGGCCTCCCCGGAGAGATGTGCACTCACTCCACATACATCTTTCAGGGGCTAAAATAACTGCTTTCAAATGTGTTTTTAAAACTCTTCTGTGGCACAGATAATTATTACTAGAGGTCCCACCCTTCCCCCTTGTTTCTGAAACTGCATCCTTTAAGTGATAGATTTGAGACACATTTCCAGGAAACAATTCCCACACTCTATCTCCCCCTAAAACTCCTTCTGTCCCCTCACCCTGCCCACTGAACTTGCTCCCTTCTTTATTCACATGGAGGACCCAATTTGGGTGTGGCCTGCTCTTCCTCTCCTCGTGTCCAGCTCCGGCTCCGCTAAGCTTATCTTTGTTGTCATTAATGTGGCCAATCTATACTAGGTTCTAATAAAAGTTATAAGTCAGTTGTCCCAACCTGAGGTTATTCAGGATGTTCTCCGGAATAACTAACCACCTCAGATGATGCCTAATCATGTTTGCCACCTGCGCCATTCCAGATAGGGAAGGGGAAACGATTGCTGTGAACAAAAAGCACAGCTACTTCCATTGCTTTTGAGAATCATAATAAAATAGAAAAGACCCAATGAATAATTTTAAGAAATTATCTTAAAAAATAAAAGTAATAGTTTATAAATATGTATCACTTAATATAGTCCTTGCTTCAAAGTACCTTTCTCAAAGAGGAAAGTGTATATATTGATTAAAATTTGGATATCAGAGAAAAGAGACTTTTTTTTGTATGAAAGGTCTTTATTGGTGGGGGATTCTGAAGAGCAGCATTAAGGAGGAGAGAGAGAGAAAGAGAGAGAGGGAAAGAGTGGGGAGAGAAAGGGGGAGAGAGGAGAGAGATAGATAGATATGGGGGAGAGAGGGGCAGAGAGAGAAAACAGAGAGAGCACAAGGCAAGTGCACCTTATATAGGTTCGGTTAGGGGAGGTGCCAGGATGGTAGAATAGCCAATAAGGAGTTACTTCTTTGGCAAGAAGAGCTGCTGGGGGCGGGCCATAAGTTTGAAATTTTCAGTGGGTGATTGGGATAGGGAGATGAAGTTGGAAAGAGACTTTAATGCTCCATTTTCTTACCTTTTTCTAATGCTACTAGGTCAGACAATTAAGTTCATGAACTCTTACTAGAAAAAGTGCTACAAACGTTATTGCTGAATATCACTACTGTCACCTTCAAAGCAATTTCAGAACTCTGCTTATGGACTGGCCGTCAGAGCTGTCATCGTATATGACATCCTAGAAAAAGGGCTTTAAAGGGTGGACTATGTGTTGACATCCACACATAGCTCTTAACAGGAGAGCTACAGGAATGATTGTAGTGACAGTCAGCAAAGAGGCATGTAGCACTTTTTCTAGGACGAGTTCATAAACTTAATTGTCTAGCTTTGTATTTACCCAATCTAGAATCTCCGACAACAGTTGTTACATTCACATAGTGCCTCTTTGTCACTGTGGACAAAGCATGCCACCTGCACAGATCTCATCACAATCTAACACCTTTAAGAATACAATAATTTCACTCTTTTGATCAAGCAGATGGAATATAAATGCTTTTAATTGGAGTTAACTTGGACGCTAGAAGGTGCCTCTCTTAAGAGGCTCAGTGGTCTGTTTGTGATTGGAGAGAACAGAACAAAAAAAAATGTTTTAAGGTAAAATAAACTTAAGTAAACTTTTATAAAAAAAATTAAGAATGCTAAGTTCATAATTACCCAAGGGACATAAGAATCATTTTTCTTAAACTGCATTTCAAACCCTGCCTTTCATCACTGAGCTTGTGTGCATAAAAGCTATGAAGAAAAGACAAGTTTCCGAGAGAACACGGCCTGGAGCCACACAGGGCCTGGGAACCAGGTGGCCTTGTGTGCAGAGCTCTGTAGTAGGCCTTTCTCACCCACAGGCGTCTCGTCTCAGTCCATATTATTGCTTCCTGATGATTTGTTTCTCACTTATACCTACTGAGGATCCAAGGTTTGGGGTGTTTACCAGGCTTGGCCTCGATAGCTTCGTGCTGTATATTGAAAGGAAGCCTATGAAGTGTGAATACTTCTAGAGACTAAGACCTACCTACCTGTGGTGGGTCAACGTTGTTGAACTAGAACTCTTATAAATCAAATTAATTTTATGTAGTATCATGACACTGTGACACAGCTTGATGGTAATAGCCCTTCCGTTGTCTCGGAGTTATTACCTGTCAACATGAAATCATCTGTGTAACAAAGTCCCTTAAATGAAGGGGGCAAGCTGATGGAGGGGTCTGCTAGGTAGGCTATTAGACGGCATTTATCAATATATAAAACTTGACACTGCTGAGCATTTTAGATGTCTTCTTTGATTTTAGTCACTTTTGTTTGGATTTGGTCACTGAAGTGACACTAAGACCAGATAAGCAGAGACATTAAAGCAGCTACTACAGCACCTAGTGCAGAAACGACAAAGAATGCTATTTTAGTTTTTTACTTACCTCTGTTAGTTTCAACTTAGCTATTATCCTATTATCATTTCATGAATGAGATCTGGAATAACTGCTCAGCAGGCTGTTTCTGCTTAGCTGCATTGATACTTTTTCAGAGTCGCTTTTTATAATTATATTTTGTTTACTTATTGGGCATATGTCTTTCAGGTCATATTGTTAGGCAAGAAAGCTTAAATTGTTTTTTCTGATTCAAGTTTAGATCTCGCAGATAGTGACTGGAAAATATATGAAATGTGTTAAGAGGACCTTTCTTCACTATTCAGAAGCCAGAGCACATGGTTTAAAAGCCCAGGTTTAGGAGCTTCTTGCTTCTGGTTCCAGCCTGACTCCCAACTGAGCCCTGTGATAAGTCATTCAACCTCTTCAGTTTCCTCATCTTTGAAATGAGAAAAATAGAACTTCTGTCCTAGAATAATAGTGAAAAATTAGTTAGAATGGTTCCTGGCTCGCATAAACCCGTGTATGCATCAGGAATTATCAGCATTATCATTGCCTTTTACTATAGCGTTAGTTTTGCTTCTCTGCTTATTTCTGTTTGCTTTTAATAGAATCTTTTCTTCAAGTAAAATTGGACAAACGGGTCCAATATGCATAAAACCAGTAAAATCCAATTTTGTCTGGTTGAAATGGTGGTGAGTATTCATTCCTCTTGCCTCACCCGAGTACACCAGGGCACAAAACCCATTTGGGGAATGTATTTATTCAACAGATTGTACAGACTGAGGCATCAGCAGGATGCTCACTGCAGTCTATACAGTTGGTCTGAGAAGTGTAGGTTAAGCAAGTAGTTTTGAAAATTAAAATACCAACAGCAAAAAATAAATAAAACAGCTCTCAGTAAGTACCAGGGGCTGTTGTAAGCATTCACACACAAGCACACTTACTTGACTTACTTGGAACATTCTCCTTAGAGAGACAAAAAAGAGAAGGAATATACCTTTCAAGCTGTTGAGTATTTTAGATATACTAAAAAACATGGTGCCTGTTGAACTTGAGTTTTCTATGTGCTGTACTTGAGTGATATGAAAAGGGATGTACATTTACTACTCAAGAGAGAATTTCAAGTTTTTTTAAATAAATGCGTAAGGAATATAATCTAGTGTTCAGTGATGTATTCCGTGGCACGCCCGACCCTTCTCGTGGGGCGCAGAGGGAGGGAGATGCACAGTAGGGCCTGTGTTCACTTTACGTATGAAGTGAACTTTCTCTTTCGTTCCGTGATTGAAATCCTCACTCCGCCGCTTTCTGCCCAGGTGTGGCCCGCACGTCACTGCCTCTGTCTCCCTAACGGCCTCATCTGCAAACTGAAGGGAGTAACACACAAGCATCACAGGACCGTGGCGAGGACTGAACAGTGTAAAACATTTTTATGATTCTTATTCCAAGACAAGAAATGAAGTCCTCGAGGTCCACGGAGTGTACCAAACATCACAAAACTGCCACATTACCTCAACCTGGTCTCATAAAATGCGGAGCGATAAAGAAAACAGTTATCCCATGGTCATGAATTCAGCCCATCAGGGGAACTGGAAGGGCATATTACATACGCATCAGCTGCGGCAAAAATTAGTCAACATTGTAGAATGCCCGTGATGTCTGGATTACCAGCTGTCTGGAAAAAGGAGAACATAGCTTCCTTTTTTTGTTTAATGTGGTCTTCCAGCCAGCTGGCATTAGGGGAAGAGGAAGGGCGCGTGCATTGACTGAATGTCTGTTCTGTGCCAAGAGCATCGTGGAAGTTGTGTCATTTGATCCTCCCGTCTTGATGGTAGGGTGATGTCAATAGCCTGATGTAGACTTGGGAGACTGGGGCTTACCAAGGTCAAGTATGTAAGACCGAGCAGATTTTACATTTCTTGATTTTTGTGTATCTCAAAACTTTTGTAATGACCCACGTAACCTGGCCAGGAACCCATGGTAGTAATGAGATGATGACTCCAAGATTGGTCAGGCCGTACTGCTGACCACTGTGGATGCTGCAGATACCATGGACCAGCCAGAGTTAGTAGTAAAAACCAAAATTTTTATATTAAGTCACTATTTCCATATTATTTGTAGAATATACAAGTTCTATTATAATTTTTATGGTTGCTTTTATGTTTTTAAAAGATTAGATTAATGTCACAGTAATATTGTCTACTTAGGATAAGACTGTCATCAAAATGCTGTATCCTTAGATAGTTCTTTTATGGCCTCTATATGACTGATAACACAAAAATAAATTAACAGAATTAAAAACTGGACCATGAATCAGGAGACCCGCATTCTAGTTTTAAGTTCTTTTATTATCTGTGATTTACAAGTGAGGAAAGATTAACCATCTGGTAAGTAACAGAACCAATATCCAGACTCAAGATTAATAGCAGGCAAAGGAAACTTACTTTAAGAAAAATTTGATCATAATTCATAAATTTGGAATTTATGTTTTTTAACTTACCCACTACAGATCAGAAGGCAAATTTTGTTTCTAATTATTCTCTGAATAATATTCTCTTTTCTTAGCTATTATAGAAGACAGCTATTATATAAACCAATGAACACCAATGCTGCTTAACCATTTATTCCAACTGATGGAGTAAATACGAATTTAGAATCTTTATATAAATAAGAAAAGAAATCAAAGCTTTTATAAATGATTTTATATTTGAAAATAATTGCTTACCGATATAAATTTGTATATATTAATGGGTAGACATTTTATAGAAAGTTTACTCATTTACAAGTTGATTCTTAATTATTAACTTCTTGTCTGTGATTTTCTTTAATACTGGGAGGAAAATTTCCTTAAAATGCTTTGTTCTGCAGAATTAATAGATACTAAATATAACAAAGGAAATATTGCAATGTTGTTAGACTAAAAAATACACAGCTCTTTTTAGAGTGAAATTCAATTATTTTCAGAGTAAAAGTATTTCTACATTTTTTTGTGTCCCTAGAGAAGAAATGAGGTGGGGGGGTGGCAGGGTGGAGCAGAGGGGTGTGTGTGCTCATCAGGTATGTCTTTATTAAACTGAGCACATTAAGATGTGCTACAGGAATAGGGAGATTAATTTATACTAAAAGTCTATAGCTCTTGTAGGGATTTGATCTTCAAGTAACTTTCTCTCATATTACTCAAGCCTAAGCAACAGGCTTCACCTCTAAGAAATGTCTATGAAAGTATACTGTATTAAGTTGCAAAGATTGCAATGTGTCAATAGATCAGTGTAACATAAAATCAATGGTACCATTGGGAAATTATATTTTACCATTGTGAAAATATAATTTCATCAAAAATGAGTGCTATGAAATATCTAAGCCACCCATTTATTTGCAGAAAATAAATAAAAATTAGATAACTTGCTGGAAATTGAAACCATTATCTATATAATGAAATATTGTAAAACTACTGGCCTTATGTTATTTTCTACACAATATATTATTGATGTTGATAGGATCCCAAAGATACATTGAATTAATTGTTTTTCTAACTAAATGTATAAAATTTTATCACTGAGACATAGTTTTATGGATTATAGATTAAATAAAATAGGACACAAATTTCTAAAACATAACTTGATTACATGTTTTTAGTCTTTTGTTGCTTATGAAAATATAACAATGGACTCTAATTGCTTACTTTCCTTATCTAAAGATTAAATGAGATAACCTCAATACTTACAAGCTCCTTCCTAGAATAGATTATTCAAAGTCTTGATTGTCATTGTTATTATTAATAGTATTAGTATTATTAACAAATTGTTATACACCATAATACACTGAGAAAATTTTTAAAAAGTGGATTTAGGACTTTAAAATGAAGAAAACTTAATGGGAAAACACTGGCACAAAACAATAAATATATGTGGACTGTCCAATAGGATCTGCTAGTGGAGGGCAGGTCCCTGTCTGAACTGCCTGCCATAGCGTCTCCAGCACTCAACTCGGTACCAGCATGTTATAAGCCATAATAAATGCATGCATCTACTGAGACGATGTATCAAACTTCTTACCTAAATTACAGAGTATCAGTTTAGAGTGCTTTGTGGTGATGTTCTGAGACTGTAGAATTAAATGAAAACATTCCTACTCTTCCTTCTATTCGCCAGTGTCAGCAAGTGTTAATACCCATTCATACACCCAAACACATAATAAATCTTGTTTTCATAGCTAAAAAGTGGTCAAATTCTGTATTTATCTAAGGGAGTAGATCAAAGAGTAGATTGCACCCTTCCTAAATAAAGATTTGAATATGTCCCATGCAAATTACAATGATAATTGTACTTTCTGTTCAGATAATTTACTTGGTGGTGAAAGTCTAGGAAATTGTATTCAATATCATAAAATTCTTGGTGTACCTCATTATTCTTTTTATTTTTTTGAGTTCATTTTTTGGTCCAGTTGTAATGTATGGAAATGACAACCACAGGTGACCTTCGGAGAGATCAGTTATTGCAGATGGAGGTTTGTGAGGCCTGAGGCATTGGGGACTGGAGTGGGGTCAGTGGAACCAGTGGCAAATTCATCCTCACTAATGTCCTTTTGCACGGCAGCAGTTTCACTGGGGTATCCCTGAGTAAGAGGTTGGAAAAATACTAGTCTGGCATCAGTTGTTTCTGCGTTGTTTTTTACTTTTTAGGACTTAGCCCTCCAGCGTTAACCTTGCAGCCATAGAACAGCATCTGTTACTGTAGATAGTGTGCTTTTCCTTCCTTTTCCAAGTCAGAGCCTGAACAGTTTCTGAACAATAAAGAATCACTATTTGAATTTTCTTGGAGAATTTATCTTTAGCAATACAATAATTTTCAACCATAATTATGATTTTGCCCAACGTATGTAGCAAGAATTCTATCATACGCACGAAGTTGACAACTAATTTTGTGGTATGTCTTTACTTAAAGGCTCTTATTCACAACAATCCTGGATGTAGTTGTTGTAGTCCTATTTTAAAGATTAGAAAACAGAGGCCAGTCGAGATTAAACAGCTTGTACAGAATCACATAGCTAGTGAGTAGCCGAGCCCTGTTCTAACTTAAGTCTTTTTACTCCCAAGCTATGGATACATGAGATCATTTTTGTATATCTGTGTAGTGTGGGATTTAAATACAGTGTGTGTGCCACTTTGCCAAAGATTTCTCTCTGTCTTATAGCCCTTCTTTCAGTACAAGTGTGTGTTTACACACACTTAAGACATAGCAGTGTTATTAATCATCACTTCTGCCATTTGCTCAGAAAGAAGTAATCAGCAGAACTGTGTACGTTAAATTAAAAATGTATTCTAAGTTGTGGATTGGAAACTTCCACCTTGTTCCTAGAGCTAAGAAAATAAAAGAGTAATGGCTACTATTGGTGGGTATCGAGGGGGTTACACTAGGATTCACTTTTCTAAATAGTAAAAATTTCAAAGTTACTAGAAAATCTAGAGAACAGTTCATTTAGCTACTAAGAGGATTAAAGAAGTATTGGTAATTAAATGAAAAGCATAATCTTTCTATTTATTGTATCTTTTTAATGGTGGTGTTATCAATGTGGCTGGAAGACAAAAAAAGAAAACAGCTGCCTCTTCACAAACATTGTATCTTCAGCCATTGCCATTTTCGGTGTGGTAAAGAACTTGGGATTTCTGTATTCCATACATTCGAATTTTTGATTAATGACAGTTTTGTGAGAGATACTACTTTAATATCTTTACAGCTATTGCTGTAAAATAACACAACATAACTGACCCATCAATCAGGATTAGGGAAGTGTTTTTCTGAAGTCAACACTGTGCATTTCTTATTGCAATAACTGTAAAACAATCTATTAATCCTACCTAATGGTAATGGGGTCATTCTCAGACGTTGTATAGTGGTTAGAAACCATGTTTCTCTCTACTCTGTTATCTTGGGTAAAGATAATTTGTCAGGATTACAATACTGTTGTCACCACCGTGCCATAGGGATCTGAAAAAATTGATTTTAGGCTTTTTAATTAGGAAAGCAATCAGGAAAAAGATTTTCAGTTTATTTTCTGTAGTATAGCTACATGGTATGTTCTCTGTAGTCTTGGGACCACCTTTGGAATTATTCATTATTCATGTTCAAGAATGAGACATCAGAGCAAGATGTGTAGTAATTTCTCTGCCAGCTTATAGTTCAACTCTTACAAAGGAGAAACTAATTTACCCAATGCCATCTAAATGCCCATGTTCCCCTCAGAGCCTTTGGGCACCAGTTAGCTCTATAAACAAAAGGGGGGAACTTGAGGGCACAGAGTTTTTATGGACTATGTTGGGAATTTCTGGACAACATAATTTTACTAAAACTATCTGCAGTATATGCAAAAGATTCAAATTGGTAAATTTTTGTACCAATCTAATACTTCAGTACCTAGAACTTGATGTTCTGTAATGGGTCTCTAATAAGAAGGTTTAAAATATCCCTTGATTTTTTTTTTAACCTCCAGAAGATTTGCTTGGTTCATTTTTTTGTTTTGGTTCATTTAACAAATATCTGTTGATCTCTATCATGTGATAGGTGTTATTGTCAGTTCTGGGACTATAGCAGTGAATTAAACTGATAAAGCCTTTGCCCTCAATAACCTTACATGCTAGGCAGAAAAATTTAATGCCAGTGTACTATATGTATTCATGATGCTTAATAAAGTAAATGTAAAATATTTCAGGCAGTAGGGTTCATACAAATAGATACAGCAGAGTAAAGGTGACAGGAAAAAAAATGTGTGTGAAAGAAGGTGCCGTTTTATGCAGGACTTCTCTGATGTACATTTTAAGCAAAGGCCTAAGTGAGCCCATTCTGCAATGCGCTTTGCAGGCAGAGAAAACCTCGGACATAAAGGTTTAAATGTGGAGGCACCTGGCCTGGGGAGGGACCTGCAGGCAGACCAGTTTGTCTGGCCCTGTGGGGAGTGGGGCGGATCAGTGATCAGGGCCCACATAGTCATACTGGCCAAATGTGTGATCATCTTGCCACAATGGTAGAGTAGGTGTTAGGATGCAGTGGCATGTGGAGGGTAACACGGCCAAGGACACTGTCACCCATCCCCCCAGGTCGTGAGTTTAGCAGTTTACTGTGTCCCAATGCTACAAAAGAATAACGTTTGCTTTCCAGGTGAACGGCGCTCACAGCCAGGGATTCTCAGCCTGTGTGATGCAGAATAACACAGCGAGTAAACGGGAGAGCTCATAGTCTAATCTGTGTTCTAACACTTCTCTCTCATTTCCCCACACCCCCACCGTGAGGCAAATCTGCTGTCTGTTTCTGTACCCAAATTCAGAAATATATTGGCTGAAAAAAAGAACTGTCTCTCATTTGTAAATTTGATCATAGGAGATATAAAGTACCCCAACTGTATATTTAAACGCATGTCTTTAAGTTCCCTGTATTAAAGGGGAACAACTACAGAAAATGATGACTGCTACAAAAATTTCATGCATATGAATAGGAATCTCAGAGGCTATCTATAATTTTAATTATAAATATGCAACATTTTAAATATACTTGGAAAATGACACTTTGAGCTAATGAGATCGAGGAATTAGAAAATCAATCTCCATCAGCAGAATGAAGTCTTAACAGACAATATTCAAGTTCAAAGCCTTTTTAGCTAATGATGCTGTTGGATTGTCAGACACTGTAAATTCACAGAAGAAAATGGTAACGAGCCAAGTTCTAAGACTAGTAAATTATCTGCTTGTTTTATGAAAACCATTATTTATTCCCTTTTCTCTCCTTTCCTACTGTATTTGTAAATTAAATGGGTTATACATCAATATCACTACATCTCGAAGCTCCTTATGGAAAGTTCCAAAATTTCCTAAATCTTTCCCTTGCGCCCTTCATTCCTCTCTCTTCCTTTATTCCAAAAAGCCCAGAGGCCTCCCAGCGCAGTGACCGTGTCTCTTACATCAGGCCAGGTCTAGAGAGGAGCTGTGTGCGCTGTCAGCTGGTCGCAAGCTGAGACATCTCTTGTGACCTTCTTGATCCCAGGAGCACTGCCACTTGACGTGGTATTTTCAGGGATGACCTCATAGCAGAGGAAACAGATACACAACTATGTCTGACATTAGTCCTGGCAACTTACCGGCAGCATTTCCAAAAGAAAACTACACTTAGCGCTGAAGTTGTCCTAAAAATAAAGGGCTATTTACAGGCCCCTGTTGCCTTTCAGGGCCTTAAGTTTATGTCCACGTTGTCTGAAGAAGTCCCAGGTGACCAGGGGTCATCTGCTTTGTGTGACTAGCTGTCAAACCTGCCACCATCACTCCTGAAGACTGCAGCTAATACTGAGTATGAGCAGAACGCACTCCATTTTGGAATCTAGTTTTCTGAGCACTATCTCATTTAATAGTCACAATAACCTTGTGAGTTGGTTGGCATTAAATAACCAGCTCAATGTGGTTAGACATTATTTGTGTGTATATGTGCCTATAGGAGAAAGAGAGGAACTCTAAGCCAGTGGTTCTCAACGTTCCTAATGCTGCGACCCTTTAATACATTTCCTCATGTTGTGGTGACCCCCAACCATAAAATTATTTTCGTTGCTACTTCATAACTGTAATTTTGCTACTGTTATGAATTGTAATGTAAATATCTGATATGCAGGATGGTCTTGGGCGACCCCTGTGAAAGGGTCATTCGACCCCCAAAGGGGTCGTGACCCACAGGTTGAGAACCCCTGCTAAGCCAACAGGCAAACAAATTCTTCAAATTCTACATCTAAGCTTTTCTTCCCTAAACTACATAAAGTCTAAATTTAAAATGCTGGAACCTACAGAAATGGAGGAGACAGGAAAAAGTAGAGTAAGAGTACTCAAATGAAGAACCAAAATGTCTCAGCTTAATTTCACAGACAATCTAATGGTCTGTAAATAAAGAATCTGAGACTCCCCAGATCTTTGCATTCTGTTTATCAGTGCAGGATGCTGAGAAGTGCCTTAGCCTGGCTTGGGGTGTAGGCCTTTGGATGTTGTAGATTGTCTCCTTTGTCTTTTAATATTTTTAAAAAAGTTTTAATTGAGGGCCAGACGCAGAGCTCACACCTATAATCCTAGCAATCTGGGAAGCTGAGGTGGGTAGATTGCTTGAGCTCATGAATTCAAAACCAGCCTGAGCAAGAGCGAGACCCCGTCTCTACTTATAATAGAAAAATTGAGGCAAGAGGATCACTTAAGTCCAAGAACTGGTAGTTGCTGTGAGTTATGATGATGTCATGGCACTGTGCCCAGGGTGACAGCTTGGGACTCTGTCTCAATATAATAATAATAATAATAATTTCAATTGAGAAGTTTGGGCTATTACGAATAAGGCTGCTGTGAACATTCATGTGCAGACTGAATAATTTGCTAAGTGTTCAACTTTATGAGGAACTGACCATCTGTTTTCCAAGTAATTTGGACCATGTTAAATACTCACTGGCATGTATAAGAATCCCAGTTGCTTTACATCCTTGACACCACTTGTTATTGTCAATCTCTTTAATTTTAGCTATTTTAATGAGCGCTTAGTGGTATTTCATGGTGGGTTTCATTTGCATGACTAATGATGTATTTACCTGTTTATGAACATTTTGGTCATTCGTATATTTTCTTTTGTCAAGTGTTCAAAGACTTTGCCCATCTCTTTTAAGGGGCATGTTATCTTCCTATTATTGTGTGGTAAGAGTACTTATAAGAGTACCTTATATATTATGGGTAGAAGTCCTTTGCCAGATAGATATATGTATTTCAAGTATTTTCTCCCTGTATGGAACTTGATTTTTTGTTTACTTAACAGTGTCTTTCTAAAAATAAAATTTTAATTTTGATGAATTCTAAATTATCAATTTATATATTTTATGGGATGAAAATTTGACGAAAAGAAACTATGTATATCATTTATTAGAAAATTTGTAGGTACATACAGAATTATCTCATTTTAGTAAAAAGAAAAGTACAGAGATAAATATCTGAAAGTACATACATTATTTGAAAACTTTAGTTTTCCTTATCGCAACTTTCTTGCTTTTGACAATGCACTTGTGACAATTGTGTAATAAGAGAGTTTTTTAAAGGAAGTTATTTCAAATAAAAAGTAAAAATACTTTCGTAGTTCTTCCTTTCCAAACTTTCCCTTAGTTACAAACTCTCTTAATATCTGAGGACATTGTTCCATAACTGCTTTTAGGTATGCACATAATATTTTGACTAAATATTATACTTCTTTGGCAACTCGCTGTCTTTTACCTAACATACCCTACACATCTCATAGATCCAGAATATAAAGCAAATGTATTCCTTATTTTCTCATTGGGGGATATATTGATTGTTCCGATTTTTGTTGTTGCCATCGTAAGCAATGTCTCCATGAGCGTCTGGGAATATACACCTTTAAGAAATCAACATCCAACAAAGACTTACTACACATTTGTGCTTAGCTCTGTTCTAGACATTAAAGATTCAGGCATCAACAAAGCAAAGTCTCTGCTCTTTACAAACTTACTACTCAGGGTAATGAGCCAAACTATTAGCAAGCACAAACTTCCTGGGTGTTTCAAGACTAAGGAAAACAGAACACAGGTGCTTTCATAAATATTTATTTACATTTTATAAACTACAAGAAAGAAAGCTGATCATGCATACAAAAGTAAATGCATAATATAGCAAGTGAGATTCCTAGTAAAAGAGTTTCCAAATAAAACTCTGAAGCATAACAATATATCAAATACATACCTTGGCTCGGCACCTGTGGCTCAACGGGCTAAGGCGCCAGCCACGTACACCTGAGCTGGTGGGTTCGAATCCAGCCCTGTGCCCGCCAAACAACAATGACGGCTGCAACCAAAAAATGGCCGGGCGTTGTGGCGGGCACCTGTGGTCCCAGCTACTTGGGAGGCGGAGGCAAGACACTTGCTTGAGCCCAGGAATTGGAGGTTGCTATGAGCTGTGATGCCACGGCACTCTACCCAGGGTGACAGCTTGAGCCTCTGTCTCAAAAAAAAAAAAAAAAAAAATACATACCCTTTCTGACTCCTCGTTGATTTATTGAGGAATAAGAAAATACAGGTTTCTTATTCAATTGAATCATTGAGCATCTTTATTTTATATATACAGATATACTTTTTTTTTTTTTTTGATTTGCCTATATCTATTTACTATTCTCCAAAGGAACACCAAAGGATCTCTGTATAGTTTCGGTGACAAGAAAATTCTTGGCCAGGTGCAGTGACTCACACCTGTAATCCTAGCACTCTGGGAGGCTGAGGTGGGTAGATTGCTTAAGCTCAGGAGTTCAAAACTAGTCTGAGCAAGAGCAAGACCCCTTCTCTTAAAACCAAAAGATAGCTGGGCATTGTGGCAGGTGCCTGTAATCACATCTACTCTGGAGGCTGAGGCATGAGAATCACTTAAGCCCAAGAGTTTGAGGTTGCTGTGAGCCGTAATGCTATGACACTCTGCCGAGGGTGACAAAGTGAGACTCTGTATCAAAAAAAGAAAGGAAGAAAGAAGGATGGAAGTTCTTACTATGTGGTGGTAGGAAAATTCCATATTATACCTCTTTTTATTTTTTATTTTATTTATTTTATTTTATTTTATTTTTTTGCAGTTTTTGGCCAGGGCTGGGTTTGAACCCACCACTTTTGGTATATGGGGCCAGCGCCCTACTCCTTTGAGCCACAGATGCCGCCCGTTATACCTCTTTTTAAAGAATCAAAAATCACTAGCTCCTTGTTCCTTCAACCCAAGAGAGGCAGTAGAGACAGAAGACAGGCACATGGGTTTATTTTCACTAATTCAGTGGTCTCTCCTAGTTGTAAGATACATAAGAATAAAAAGAAAGCTTGGGCGCTGCACTTCAACATGGCTACAAGGGAACCAATGGGTGTCAGCTCATTATTGTGGTAGGCTGGTTATTTGGCTTCTGGATTCAGGCTTTTTATTTTTAATTATTAGCATTTTTCTAATCTTCTGAAGTTTTGAAGTCTGGTCTGGGACCTTTTTTTAATTCTGAGCCCATGACATAATCTAACAATTCTTCTCTTGCTTAAGTTGGCCATTTTTAAAATCTCCTTGGCTTGTAATCAAGAACTTTAAGTGGACGAATACTACTTTTAAACTTTTCTTTAACACCCACCACAAAATAAGTTCTTTCTTACTATATGTGAGTTGTGAAAAAGGAATAGAGAATAAATATTAGCAAAACAGACACATGCCTTTCTTCAATATGTTGTTCATTCATGTAACATTCCAGAAACACTTATTAGATGTTAATTGTATATGACACATCCCACTAATTTAAACAGATTTGCTTAAATGATGTTCACTTACGGAGAAAAGTTAGAAAATGGTGATAGAATAACCTTGGCTTCTGGAAATAACATCCTCAAGCGCCCATCAGGTCACAAACGGGTTAGTAAGTTGTGGTAGATGTACGCTATGGAATATTGTGCAGCCATAAAAAAGCCAGAGACATTATACGTTTTGCATTTACCTGGGTGCATTTGGAAAACATTCTCCTTAGCAAAGTATCACAAGAATGGAGAAGCAAGAGTCCAATGTACTGGGTACTAATGTGAAGATGAACAACTACACACCCATGTGAGAGAAAAACACAACTATAACAAGTAGGGGGAGGGGGAGGCGGGCAGAGGATTTTTAAGCTCTCACCTAATAGGCACAACATAGGTGTATATGGCACACCTCCTAGCTAAAGGGCTCCACTACAACTTGAACTTTACCTAACAAATGCAAACAATGTCACCTAATCGTTTGTACCCATGTATTAATCTGAAACGTTGCAAAAAGAAATAACATCCTCAAGGAGTGCCAACATATTTTGGTAATAAGCCTCAGTTGCTTAGATGCACAGTGGTCTTTGCAGATAACTGCTGAATTATTCCCTCATAATTAAGCCACGTGTGTTTTTTCTCTTTAGATTTTTAAAGTGAGACTGAGGTCTGTGCCTGTCTACAAGTTGGTGCTTATAGGGCTATGGTGGAGAGGGAAGTTTGGGGGCCATCACCACCATCAGAGTTTAGGTGCATGGACTGTTTTTACTGACACATTCTCCCAACCTGCCATAGTCTGGAGCTCCAAGCCTAAGTTCACTTAACAGCCGAAGCCTACGAATGAGGCGAAAATGATAGAGACCCATGACAACCTTTCCCTCTGAGCTCCTGCAGTTACCATTGAGTCTCCGGGGTGGTGCGTATCCTTTACCATGACTTCAAAATGGCAAATTCTGTCTTAGAGCTAGCATTTAAAAGAAATTCAAGCATTCTTCCTGATCTTAATAGGGCAAAGCTTTCTGATAAGGATTATGCCCTAAGCAGCCTTTAATATTTAATGCTGGTATCATATTGACCTGAGAATGAACTATAAATTATAAAAACACCCAGAAGCTCACGTCCAATGAATCAGAACAATTGATTTTCTTTTTAAACATGAGCTTGCCATGGGAAGTATTTTAATATGGCAGAAACAGAGCCAAGACGCTTATATTTAGAATGAATGAGGCATGGAAGATGAATTACGAGGCGAGGTACTATTTATGGAGAATATAAAAAGCAAGTGTGTGGAGAGATGGAGGAAGCAGGGTGACTTGTTGAAATATGGAGCCCCGAGAAGGCCCACGGATTTATAAGCCGGAGAAAACACGGACGATGCCAAGAGGAACTACAATTTACAGAGACAGACTCTCCAAAGACTAAATATTAAGTACATACGATATTTCTGTGACATCTTTTCATTACGGTTTAATATTAAACCTATCAGCCTCCTTAGCCAGAAAGAGCCCTTCGGCCATTTATTGCAGGCTTCATTATGGAGGAATCACCACCGTGATAGTCAGGAAGGACGAGAAGCTTTTACTGTATATGTCTCTGTGAAACCCAAGGCTAGCTTGGAATAGATGGTTTTGCTTTGAATGAAGCACCAATTACTGAAGGAAAGTAGGCATTAAAAATAAAGTTCTTGAGGACAAGACAGCCATAAGGTGATGAATGATTAGGAGAGGATTTAATCGTGTACCCTGGGTGCAGCACAGAATAATTTGTCCATCACTATAGAATGAAGGTGGCACTATGGAAGGCAATTGCTGGTATCCATCTTATCTTTTCATTAGTTATTAGAATGAATCGTGATGGTCACACTTCTTCCTCATCATATCTATGAGCAGGTTGCTTCATAATATTATTGAATCTTTTCTTACTGTATTTTAAATAAAATGCTTTGGGGAGAATGCATTGTGTTTAATTCAGGATTTCTCAGATTCTCTTTATGTCAGTACCTTATCCATGTTATTGCTCTATATTTTCTCAGTACCTTATAAAAATACCCATCATCATTCTGCACACACAGGAACAGTCTCTCCCACTCCCCTAGATCAGACGATTTCCTTGTGTATGTGATAAAAACCATCACATGAGGTCAGATACTGTTTTAACAACATAACAAGAACAAAAATACGCCAAAATTAAACATGAAACTACTCTTAACCTGCCCTGTGCACAGGTCTTGCCTTTCCCATTGCTTCTTTATTTTGAACACCTTTACGATTTTGCCTTTTAGTGATCATCCTCTTACCTTATAAGAGAAGGCCTAACAAGGCAAAACAGGGAGAGATTAAATGCCGTGCCCATGCTGGGTGAGCCGTGTGACTCCTCTTGTCGCACTTTTATTTCGTTGGTCAAAGCACTGGCTTTGCAGATGTGTCTTACCCTTTCATTCCTTATTTCTTTGCGGAACTTCTTTGACCCGGCAGTCACCAGCTTTGCCTTTATGTCTACCACGATTGCCTTGTGGATCAGTGCCTGCCATTCCAGAGGAAAAGAAGCATGGAGCAAGACTGACGTGGTGTGCACTGCTCAGGCATGTGACCAGTGTATAATGTCTGACAATTGAGTTTGCAGACTCATCCTGGAAAACAGGCTACTTACCTCATAGCTGAATATCTCTGGTCACCTTCAAAGTACTCACTCCCCTTGGCCTTCTGGTAATTATAGTGATATTCAGCCCGGAGGTATGCAGCACTTCTTCAACGATGAGTTTGAAAACTTAATTGTCCAACTGCCTATATGATAAAGGAAGAAAAGAAGTATGAGTGACACTTGCCAAATTATTCCCTCCCATTCCTTCCCTTGCATCTCAAGCACCAAACACTTTGATGTTTTCTTTTTTATGTTACTTTATTCTTCTCTTCCTTTGCATTCTGTGACAACTTTGTTAACTCTAACATTCATCCATTTACACCTTTGTTACTGAAATGATGCCCTGGAAGATCCTCACATTAGGCGAAGGTTTTCCTACTGCCCGCCAATCATTTTCCATAGTCGTTCTGATGACACACGTCTCTGATACAACGCCCGCTGCTCCTCATCTCTCCTCAGTTACACCAATGACTTCCTAAATTTAAAGTGAAAAAAAAAAACCTCATAAACTTGAATTTAAAAACAGACTCAATGTGACCCTTACACCACTAACATTTTTCTTTCAATACATTCCTAGGAGAAATCTCTATTACAGCCAAGCTTATTATTCATTTTTCCACAATTAGGTCAGTTCATCATTCTAAGTACCTTGAGTCTTTCTCCCCCTTCTCTAATTCTCTAAGTCCTCGTCTTCCTTGAATACCCAGGAAGACTTTCAGCTTCTCTGTTAGAACTTACTTCTGTTGCGAATTCCTGCCCCAGCCCTTTCCCTTGCAAACTCAGATATCCAACTCATGGCCAACATGCACCTACAGCTTAACTCCTCCGAAGTGCAACTCGGTGTGTATTCCCCTACCACCAAGAACACTTAGCTGCCTTTTCTGTCTCAGTAAGTGGTAACACCATCCATCCAATACTTGATAAGTCCCATATTTTCTTCATCCCTCATATTCAATTTATTCACAAGTCCATTCAGTTCTACTCCCAGAATTTATCTCGTATCTTTCAATTTTTCTTAATGTTTATTGGTATCACTCTGGTACAAGCCACCATCTTTGCAGTATTGCAGTAGGCTCCTGAAATGTGTCTCTCTCTGAAACACATTCCCCACAACACAGCAGCCATTGATACAACAAACAAACACACACAAATCAGACTCCCCGGCTTGGAGTTGTGTGCATTGCTTACCCCGGCTGTGAACACAGCATGACACAGTCTGTCTCTAACCTCCTCTTGGACCACTCTTCCTGTGGCATATATGGGATGGCCACATTGGCCTCCAGGAATTCCTACATCAACCCCAGGAAGTTTTTGACTTAAGCCTTTTACGCTGCTAGTGCCTTTTCCTCCCCATAGGCCTATTTTTCTTGGCTAGAGGACTCCTTCCTTCTCACATCTCAGCCGAAACCTGAGAGACCTTTGCTAACTATCCTAAATAGTGAAAGCTCCCACTCCATTATTTTCCATCACAGAGCCCTATTGATTTCCTTCATGGCACCTACCACAATCTCTAATTATATATCATTTATTTAATTATTTGATACTAGAATGGAAGCTCAATAAAGTCAAAGATAAGGTCTACTGGTTTTCTTTGTATTTCCAGCACTTAGCCTTGTGCCCAGTGATAGCAGGGCTCAGTGAGTGTTAAATGAACGAGCACTACTTGGGGGCACAGATTACAATCCTTAAGGCCACTACTCATTATTATAGTGAGTTTGTCTTCTATTATTTTGCTTTCTCAGTGCCTAGAAAAGTACCCTACGAATTCCTGGACTTCAATAATTGTTAGCGTTAATTAAATAAAAACCTCAAGTTGTCAAATTGAGTGTATGTGATGGACTTGGGAGATTAGGGGGCATCTGTGAGGAAGCAGCTTATTAGTCCTTGAGTAAAAATTTGAATAGTGGTCAGGAACTTTCAATAAGACTTTACTATAGTCCTGCCAAAGAAAACAGTACAGTCATGTAAGAGAACTGAATTAACCATGTAAGAGTTTGTATGGGTTTATCTTGAATTCACTGTGTTCTAAGAAAAACAGAATTAATCTCATCTGGTTTGGCAAAGACGTCATACCAAGATCTTGAGGCCAAACTTTGGATGGACAGGCAATTATCCGAAATCTCAGGAGAATTAGATGATAGCATGAGAGAGAAGGAAGAGTCCTTCAGAGGTGTCTCCACGAGCCAGGAACATCTGCAGCAAATAAAAGCAGTAAGAAGTATCCAGAAATCCAGGCCACTCAGCGAGGGGAATTTATGGAATTTTCTTCTTTGTTTGATTTTCCTTATTCTGTGTTATAGAAATAGAAGAGCTCTGGCTAATGTTTTACGCAAAAATCTCTTAAAAATAAATAATGCATAATAACATCTTGAGAATGTGAATGCATCTGAAGTGGATCAACTCTGCCATCCTGAGAGAATAATTCCATTCGTCACATCCATCTCCCCCCTCATGTGGGGTCATGGCCCTGTAAGCAAAGGTGCCCAATGATGGTCCAACCCTCGCGAGATGGCCCGTGCAGGTTCCTGGGACTAAGATGTAGAAATGACGGGCTGGAGTTTGCAGGTTCCTCCGGGATTGTATCGTCTTTTGTTGGTTTTCTTGTTGAGATGCATTTCAGAAGAACGTTTGTCTGTTTGCAATACTGCTCTGCTTCACTTTATGCAAAAAAAAGTTTTTTTACTAATCCTTGATTTTTTAAATTATGATTATTGTTGCCAAATTCAATTCTAAGATTTTGTAAGTTAGCAGATCGTGTTGCCTTTTAATAAATTGCAAACTATGATTAGGGAACATTTATTTATGTTTTTGAGAATTAATTGTCTAATTTACTTTAGAAGTAAGCCTAGAATATTGAAATCAAGGTATATAAATAGGAGGGATTATTATTATTATTATTTTTTGTAGAGACAGAGTCTCACTTTATCGCCCTTGTAGAATGTCATGGCATCACACAGCTCACAGCAACCTCCAACTCCTGGGCTTAGGCGATTCTCTTGCCTCAGCCTCCTGTGTAGCTGGGACTACAGGTGCCTGCCACAACACCTGGCTATTTTTTGTTTTGTTTTGCAGTTCAGCCAAGGCTGGGTTTGAACCCACCACCTTCATTATATGGGGCCGGTGCCCTACTCGCTGAGCCACAAGCACTGCCCTAATAGGAGGGATTATTAATGTCAATTCTTGTTTATATTCAAAAAGACTTCCAATTGGATTCTTTTATAGAAGTCATCTGTAGTACATTCAAAATATGACTGAATTTTTAAAAGTTAGCTTGTCTTTATTGTTTGTACTTATCCATGATTTGTTCCCTATATATTTCTAAAGACTTTAGAGACTTTATATTATATTATATTATATTATATTATAAAACAAGACAATAAAAGAAAAAAAGAACGAGGTCAATTAAAACTGAATCTACTTGCTGGAAATAGCTCCTTCGCAGAGTGTGCTTGATGTTTTCCAAGTACAATAATATCCTTTCCCACTCACGGGGTCTGTGATTCTCATAGCAACCTCTTATTGGGTTATTTACTGGTTTATTCTACATTAATCAGATGCAATATTAATTTGACAAATAGATGTATATTTAACATTAAGGATAAGGGGCTCGGCACCTGTGGCTCCATGGGCTGAGGCGCCAGCCACGTACACTTGAGCTGGCGGGTTCCAATCCAGCCCGGGCCCACCAAACAACAGTGACGGCTGCAACCCAAAAAAAATGGCCGGGCGTTGTGGTGGGCGCCTATAGTTTCAGCTACTTGGGAGGCGGAGGCAAGGAATTGGGCCCAGGAATTGGAGGTTGCTGTGAGCTGTGATGCAACAGCACTCTATCCAGGGTGACAAGGAATTGAGCCCAGGAATTGGAGGTTGCTGTGAGCTGTGATGCAACAGCACTCTATCCAGGGTGACAGCTTGACGCTCTGTCTCAAAACAAAAAAAAAGAAAAACATTAAGGATAAGGTATTGTAGTAGAGACACAGCAAAGCTGACTGAGGCACAAAGCTGTTACATCACTTGTCTAAACACCTCCAACCCCTCAGAGACAGAGGCAGAGACAGAGCCGTCATTCTTCAGAAACCTGGGACTTCTCGTGAATCAGACGCGCTTTGCCAACCCACAGTCAGTTATGCCCGGAGACTTCTGAGTCAGAAAAAAGAAAGAAGAGAAGCTCTCAAAGGCTATCGGACATTTCCTTGGCTTACCCTGTCCACAAGCAAAGGCTCTCCAAATTTTTGGCATTCATTTCAATTTTTTGTTTTGTTTTGTTTTCCACATGAACAAATTCACCTTTGATACTTACACGTTTAGAAAGATTCAGTGCAAAGGTCCTTTGCTGTTGGTTTTCAAGTCTATTCTCAAGAGAATAAAAGATTCGCATAGTTGAATGTTGCTGTTATGCTCAAAGCAATAGTTGGAGAAATTCAGCACTTGTGGGGTGTCCTTTGCCTCTCATAATGTGCTGCCCCCCACTCCAGTCCTGCTCGACACTCCCAGGGGCAGATCTGCAGATTCCACACCCACACATCCTTGCCTGCGCCTTTTGGTGGAGTTGCCCATAAAGAGCCAAGCCAAGGCGTCAGAGAGGGGAGAAAATGCTGGTGGAGCCTGCTCGCTGGTCTCGCTCACTGTGGGTGGAGGGACAGGTAGCTCATCTCCGGCTGGCTGCATCCTGGGGCTGGTGTGAGGGTACAGTGCACGCTTGGAGCAGCGCCCTTATGCTTTCCTTACCACCTGCCTAGGCCTTTGTGAGGCATCTCCATATTAAAATGTCTATAAGTTATCATGGATTAATTTGCATGGGCTACTTCCTGCTGGGATTCTAATATATAGGCAGCATATGAGTGCCTCTTCATTCTGTATGAATTTTAATCAGTAAAATCTCTTTAAATCTAGAATCTTCTGCATGCCAGTTGTGAGTACTTGAACAAATCACTCAACCTTTTTTTCATATTTTTTAATAAAATTCGAAGCACTTGATTCAAGAGAAGTGACGAGGAAGATTATATGAAGGTAATCTGTGTTTGTGTAAAAAACACATCATTTCATTAAAACAAACCACATCATTTTCATTAAAAAAAAAAAGCAGAAAAGCGTTCATGCTAATGGGAGAGCACTATATTCTCCTACAATATTTGTATGTTGCGTGCTTCATCTTCAACATGTATAACAAGTGTGGGGCCTTATTTTCATGGATTTTACTGCATTGAAACCCAACATAAGAATTAAAAGAACATCAGAATTAAGTCCATTAGCCACATAACTAATGTCGAAAATATGTGGCTTTGCACTCTGCCAGGGGTGGGAAATGGTGCCAGAACTATAGTTGGTCTGGGAATAGGCAATAATAAACATATGATTTGGGGGGGGGGGTTTAAAATCTTTTTCTTCTTTTCTGGGACATCCTTTTTTTCTCAAAATAGTACAGATCATTTATCTTGCTCAAGGATTTTAAGAGGGGAAAAATGAAAATAAGATAGTGCATAGAAGTTTTGCCTCCGAAGTTTTAGAAACTTTCAAGCCACAGTACTATTAATGGGCAATAATATGCTAGATGGTCCAAAAGGCCTACAAAGAAATTAAACAGAGGTCTGTGATCATCTAGGTTGTTACTGCCTTATAAAAGTGTGTGTGTGTGTCCGATATTTGGGAGCAGTGGGACAGTCCGATAAGTGGGAGCAGAAGACAGTCCCTTCTCAAAGGTCATGTTCTACCTGGAAGTGTACAGCCTGGCATGACCATGGAAATGGTGATTCAAATTTAGGTAGGTAGGAAGAAGTTGTTTTTCTATGTTATGATTTGTCGTAATCTTGCTATTCTTGTAATCAGAAAACCTGAGCTGCATGACGTCTTCGTTTCTTCCATAAACCGTGAGGAAAAAAGAAAACAGAGACCGTTTAGGGATATTATGAAATGGGAATCCTAAGAGAGAAGGAAAGGAAGTAATTTCTGTGGGAATTGTGTTAGCTGTGCAGAGCTGAACTTAACTTTAATGAGCTCTTTAATAAGAGCTTAACTTAGCTTTAATGTTAAGAAAGACAATGAAAAATTCTAAAGAATACATTTTTTAAAAGTCACCCTTACACTGAGCACCCAGATCTTGGTTTCTGATACCGCTCTCAAAAAAATGGGTCAGGGCTTCTCGGAGAAATGTCTGATTACAGGACGGAGGCAAGAATCCCACAGTCATCAGCATGGAACTGTTTGTAGTACCAAAACATAAGGAACTGCTATTTTTCAAAGAAAGGATGATTATGGACGTAAGTTAAAAGGCCGAAGGGGCAAAGTGAAAGAGCTCCCAATCGATGAAGCTGGAATAGTTTGAGCAACAAAGTGTTATGTATTATCCCTTATGTCCTTATCCAGATCAATATAGAACAGTTGTTGAGGCAGGGAATTTTTATTAAGGATTCAAGAAATCAGGGTAGATAGTTTACAACTAGAATTCTTTAGAACAGTCCTGGGGGTCAGCTAATGATACACATATGGCTTAAAAGTCAAGAGCGTGGGCTACGATCCACACTGCCTGGATTTAAATCCCTTCTACCAGTACTGTGGCTTTGTGCTTTTGACTAGTTTCTTAACATTTCTTGCCTTAATTTCATCATCTGTCATACGGGGCTGACAATAACATAATAAATACCTAAGATGTGTGGCTCGAGTTAACACAAGTAAAGCTCTTCCTGGATAACACACAGAAAGTAGTTAATAAATATTAGCAATGAGCTATTATTATCATTAGCAGTAATATCAGTATTACAGGAGAGCAGTAGAAGTACCCTCATTATTTATATCATTATATGTTATATATAATTTACCTTTTTTTCTCTTTCCCTAACCTTAAAATTGCCAACCGATTGTGTCTAGAGATAGGAAACCACTTCCTATCTTAGTACTAAATCTTGTTATGTGCATATGCTACATTTTTTTTTCAAAGATGAAATTTAAGTAGGAGAACTCATTCGTTAGGCATGGCTATGAAGGAGATTGACCTCAATTGTTAGTTTTGCTTTCCAGGAAGAAATGTAAGCTCGGTGTACTCTGCTGACCTTTCATCAGTTATCTGTGAGAGCTCTGATCTGTGCACCTGGCTGTGTGTCGCCCCTTACTGTTCATAATGCCTCAGTGCTACTTACATCCACTGATTAACAGAGACTCGTCTTTTCCATACCGTAGCTATCAGAGGGTGATATGAACATATGAGTGCTTGGAGATTGCAGGTGCTTTGTGCATGGGGACAGTTTTCTATAGGTTTTAGATGGTGCTCTGAGAATATTTAAAACCCACTTATGCTGTTTAATAAGACATGATTTTTCATGAAGACTTTAGATTCCTTTCATTTGATGTTTTATATGTACAGAGGAAAAAATTTTCAGACATATCAAGAAGTGGAGGTTGGGATGGGCAAGAAAGGAATAATACCTCCTTTGCTATAAAGGTGGCAATGTATTCTGTTTTATTGTTTACTATTTCCTTCAGCTTACTTCAGTTTCCTTGTACTGAATAGTACCTACTAAGTGGTACAATTGTATTTCTGTTGGCCAACTAGGGTAATGTTGAAATAAGAGATGCTATTACCAAGTAGGTATGAGATTAAACAGGTTATCCTCATTTATTCTCTCCTTTAAATAGGATCTCTTCAATAATTTCAGTTTGGGAGAAAGGGTATTGATTTTCTTATCTATTAGAAGGAATGTATACAACCTTATTATACAGACTTAGGGTTTTAACCCATACAGGTGTGTTATATTACTCTCCAAGGGTAGGAAGGCTCTAGGTTTTGAGGGGCCTAAAGCTTATATAATCTAGGAGTCTTATTTAGGAGAAAGAGCACAACATTAAAAATAAAAAATCAACTATTACTTTAGACTAAAAAAGTTTTCACAGCAAGTTAAAAATTTAAGTTTTCACAACAAATTTAAAATTTATGAAACCTGACAAATACCCACAGATATTACAAAATCCAGAAATATAGCAAAGTGCCCAGTGCACCTTCTTTCCTATATTAATTGGCTGCCTACTCTTTGATCAACTCTTTGACAACTGTTTTATAATGTCACATTCTGCAGAAAGAATAAAAAGATCATTCAGCCTTTCCTTACATTAGAAACGTACTGTGTATTTCACTACACCTAGGCTAAATGTATACCCAATGCAATTCCCTTTATCTGGATACCAAAATACTAACACCAAGATTTACCTGACCCAAGAAAAAGTGTGATGATTGGTAAATTGGAATGGAAAAACCAAGCTTACTAGACTGTGGCTAAAATATGTGACTGGGTGAGCACATTCACATAGCCCCTCTAGGATCTAGGAAGAAGCCCAGGCAATTGAAGGGCCTTAAATCTTAAGCTTCATTTGTTTCATCATCAGTTCCCCTTTGAAGACACTTTGACCCTTCTTCTCACCAACAAAGAGCCACATTATATTATCGGTGTGTTTTCCTTTCCCAAAGACTCCTAATTATTGGATGACATCAGTATGCTAAGGATAAGAAGAAATTGTTTTCATTAAAAAATAATGACTATAGCCAACATTTTAAAAAGTGTATTTGGTCTTTAAACTAGACATTTAAGCAAGATCTAGTGTGTATCATATATTAATTCTAAATTATGAATGTACCCACAGAAAGAACTATACAAATATTCATGAATTATTTACTCACATACTTCAAACAGGCAGCGGCTGTTTGTCTTTATCTGACAGGTTGTATTTTGATTATAGTCTAGTGACCTTGAACTTATGAAACTTTGTATCTCACCCAAGTGCATTTTAATGCTGTAAGTCTTACACACGTACTTTATATTAAGGAGACAAAATTAATCAATAAATACATTCATAAATTACTCTAGATTCTAAGATATATCTTAATCTAAAATTAATCCATTGAAATTTAACTATAAGGGAAGAAATAAGTTAACGGCCAATTTTTCTTCCTAATTGGGAGTCATAGTTAACTGTAATATTGCTGACACTGAAGAATCCTGTGGCTGGCATCAGTAATATGCACAAAAAGTCCACGTACGATTGTAGCTACCCGCCACAAAAATCTCCTCTTTACTGGCAGCAAGAGAGAGCCCAGAATATGAACATACAGGTTAGAAGAGATTTTTTTTTTTTACATGTATTTTATTATTCTTCATTACATTATTTCCCCCCCCCCACCCGTCCGTGATAAGACAGAATTGATTTACAGAAAAGAATACAGAAAACACCAAAGCTCCTGGTAGTGGGATAGATTTAAATTAGGGAGAGAGAAGCTCTCTCCGTTCCAAGAGAAGAAAATTTAAATCATCTAAAATTCTACCTCTCAGAGATAATCATGGCTGATACAGAGTCTTATAAACAGAAAAAATGGTAAATGCTTTCTGCAAATCTTAAAAGTCAAGTTTAATGGTAAAATGAAGTCAAGATTTGGTGGCAAATTGAAACAGCTCCAACAGTCAAATAATGAATTAACATGAACTTATTCTTGAAAAGCTGAGGCCAATGTAACAGAGCTGTTTGAAAAGATTACCTGAAATACATACAACTCCAAACTCCTAATTATGCTATTTATGCTAAGTGTTTTCTAATAAAGGTGAAACATTTAGCAAAATGTTTCTAAAAATCAATGACCTTGGAATCCTATAAGAAGACTAGATGTATGTATCTGAAACATCTAAGTGTCCTCTAAAAAATGGTCTACTAGAAAATATTTTTAAGTATACTTCTTCCATGTATTACCCATAAAGCAATCTTTTCAAATTTTTGGCTGATGCTGTCCTTAAAAGCAATTGTGGGCCAGCCATAGTGGCTCACATTTATAATCCTAGCATTCTGGGAGGCCGAGGTGGGAGGATTGCTTGAGGACAAGAGTTGGAGACCAGCCTGAACAAGAGCAAGACCCCATCTCTACTAAAAATCTAAAAATCAGCTGGGTATGGTGGCACATGCCTGTAGTCCCAGGTACTCAGGAAGCTAAGGGAGGAATTTAAGGTTGCTATGAGCTATGATGACACCACTGCACTCTAAGTTTAGGCGACAGAGAAAGACCCTGTCTCAAAAAAAAAAAAAAAAAATTGTGATCTCTTATTGCAGCGGTTCTCAACCTGTGGGTCATGACCCCTTTGTAACAATGAAATTACATTGCGGCATTAGGAAGGTTGAGAACCACTGTCCTATTGGGAAGGGTGCATACATGACCTTTCCTTTGAACAACTAGAGAATGTCAACCATTCTTTATACCATTAAAAAGGCAGCTGGAAAACATGAATACATGGATAAAATGTAATAGAAATAGCTAATATTTATACATTTGGGGGATTATGGTACCTATTCCTTTTAGCACTAGGGATTTTCCAAGGATAGACAGAGATTTTAGTAGAACTTCAATGACAAAGACTTTTTTAGCCAAATATCTTTTTGATGGGAATCACAACCCATTCTGAGAAAGAATGCTGGTATTTTACAGAAATTTTATATCGTAAATAACATTTCCACCATTGGTTCATTAAAACTATCCCTTTAGTCTTATCCCCAAATAATTTGATCTTTGGTCACTTTCTAGGTAAAGATTATGACTAAGGATGGGTTCAGTTTGGGAAGCAAGGAAAAACAGTCCATATTTATATAAAGAGGACATTTTAAAAGACCTATGGACCTCTTTGAATTGTACTCCCTCTTGATTTTTTCACATACTTATAGATATAACCAATACCACCTCTATGTAACAGTGACTCTTTTAGGGCTATACAGCTATGGTGACATCTCACCCACCATCCCACAGAGCAAGTGCTCCCATGAATTTTAACACCCAATTGACCAGCCTAAACAAATATAACCCATATACAATTGAGATCCCACAAGGCTGGGGCTCAGGTCTATGCCATGTTCAAAGAATTAGTGGTTTGAAGGAAGATGTACATCAAAAGCTATTTAAATCTTTATGCCGCCTCACAAGAAAACACCATATAGAAGGGATCATTTTAGTGCAAAGTAAATCTCCTTCATGAAGCCTCCCTAGGGAATTCTCCACTTGCGAACTGTTTTACACTCCTGACAGACAGTGACTTCTGCCAAAACACTATCTTCTTTCCCTCCTCTTTTTTTTTTTTTTTTTTTTTGAGACAGAGCCTCATGCTGTCACCCTGGATAGAGTGCCGTGGCATGACAGCTCACAGCAACCTCCAATTCCTGGGCTCAAGCGAGTCTCCTGCCTCTGCCTCCCAAGTAGCTGGGACTGCAGGCGCCCGCCACAACTCCCGGCCATTTTTTGGTTGCAGCCGTCATCGACGTTTGGTGGGCTGGGGCTGGATTCGAACCCGCCAGCTCAGGTGTACGTGGCTGGTGCCTTAGCCCATTGAGCCACAGGCGCCGAGCCTTCTTTCCCTCCTCTTTCAAAGACTTGCCTACATCCAGACCCAAAGGGTCCTCCCACCTCTGGCCCCATCCTCACTTCTGGCCTTTATCTCTTCATTATATGAAACGGTTCACTCTTTGTTCTTTGTTTTTTATTTCTACCATTAATAGGATTCTGTGCAAAAAAAAAAAAAGCCTAAGAGCTGACCAAGCAATTAAAAAGCAAGAATCCAAGAAACCTTTCCTTCTTGATGGCATTAACAAGGCACAAAAATGATCAGCTTATGGAATTATAGGTATGCATATTTCCTGTCACTGTGTGAAAAGTCAACTTTCTTTCCATTATCATCTCACTTCAAAGATGCTGTTCTCTGAGTTACTTCCCACCCATCATCTTTTGTATTCCACCTAATTTGTTCAACAAGCATTTCTGAACCACATTGCTATGCTGGCCCTTAGACTAGCTGCTGGGTTACAAGATGAGTAAGTAATATGCCAAAATGGTGACACATGCAAATGGCCACAAGAATTTCTACTATGTCCTTGTATCTTTATATTTATACACAGAGAATGTGGGCAAGTAGTGTGCCAAGTTCTCAGATGGGGGAAGACATCTTGAAGGGGATGGAATGTAAATTGGAACATGAAGAACATGGGGCAGCGGGGGAATGTGCTAAGCAGAGACAACAGCCTTTACAAAAGCTCTCCTCCAGAGAGGCAGAGAGCAATGTGATTATCTTCAAATGTTTTCAGGGTTCCCATGAGGAATGAAGAGAAGGCTTGGTCTGGGATACTTCAGAGCTGGGATAAACAGGCAGGAATGAGAGAGGCTAAATTTACTCAATCTGAAAAGAACTTTTTTATCCATGGAACATCCTACTGATAGTAATAATAATAGCAAATACTTACATGCCACTTATTACATGCCAAGCATGGTCTGAGTATTATGTGTCTTTTATGAATAAGGAAATCTAGATACATATGATTTATAGATAATAGTATATATTATATATAATAATTCATATACACACATATATGAGTGTATGAGATGGTAATCCTCATCACAACCTTTGCTACTACTATCTCCAATTTATAGGTGCAGAAAACGAGATGTTAAATAACATCTCCAAGTTGTTAGTGTCCCTGGATTTGAACCTTGGCAGTCTGGCTCTGGCATCTGTGTTCCTAACTGTTCTTCTGTATTGCCAATGGACTAGCATGTTTCCTGTCACTGAAGGTTTCCAAGTAAAAGGTGGCCTTTTCATAGGAATGCAGAAAAACAGCTTTCTACATGGAATGAGAGGCTGAGCCATATCACTTCTAAGCTTCCACTCAGAACCCATGAGGCTGATAACTTATCTTGAATTTACTTTGTACATTCCTAACCGGGAAATTGTAACCACATTTCCTCAAGTCACATTTCTTTCTTCTTCCACTGAAACTGCAAACTCAGTCCTAGAGGCACAGTTTCCCCTCCACCCTTTCTTCTTGCTCTCTCCCAAATCTTGGTTATATAGATTGACTAGACCTTTCTGGAAAAGTCTTTCCACCTTTGTCTCCTGCCTCTCAGTTTCCTTCATTTATATACTGTCTCACTGCAACCTCATCACCCAGACCCAGAAATGAGTCTGGCAAAGAAAGGATTTACCCCTGAGAGGGTGCAGAGGAGAGACCAGGAGAGGGAGCTGGGGTAGGGGTTTATAGTTGGTCAGGTGCTAATTACTATTGCCCTTTCAGTGGCAGTATCATTTAGTAGACACTTGACTCTTTGACTAAGAACTCCCCAGGTTTAGAGAGCAAACCAAGAAAACAGAAGAAGAGAGAAAATTGAGCTCTGGGGGCCAAGCCTGGCCTCTCAGGCTGGAGGGCGTTAAGCTGAAAGGTCTCTCAGACTTGGCATGCAAAGGGGGAGCCATTTCCCCGGTCTCTGAAAAACCAGAAGAGACATCAGACGTTCCTGTTTGTCTTATGAACAGCTGGTGACTCCTATGTGAATCTAATTAAGCATCTTTTTGGCTGCAAACACTTCAAGTTCTATTTTTAAGATGAAGAACATTTTCCCAAAATGTATCTCATAGAAGATTGGCTTCTTTATCCTCAACACACCATTTTGTGGTGCAGGCTAAATCTCATTATAGAAATTACTCCAACCTGAAGCTTGGCCAAGTCAATAATATTGATTGATGAACCCAGGATGTCAACCATCTGAATACAATACTTCAGAGCAGACAAGAGGTTCTTTAACTTTGTCATATTTGTGGCTAATGCCCCTTCCCTGCCAGCTCCTCCCTAAAATAATAAATGTCAGAGAAAATGAAAACCCATTGCTTTTGCTTCAGTCAAATGAAGCAAGACGTAGCTGTGTTTCCATCTGGAACCTGTGCTGGAATCGATTCTGTCAGTGGAACTTGCAGGGGTTTGGGTGGTCACCACTGGCCCTCCTTCAAAAGCATTTCTAGCTCTGCCCTGTTCCGCGTAGCGTGACATTCTGAGCAAAAGAGACATGCAGAGAGTAGGATGCCCAGTTTAAGAAAGCAGAAACTAGAGTAAAAGAAAGACAATCAAAGTATCTGAAGAATGGAAAAAAAAATATCCAATGTACTCAACACCAATAAGAAACCAATATGTCAGCAATTGCATGTCCACATGAATGACAAAACACAAATAAAGTCTAATGAGGGGGGCAGCCGAGTAACAGCTTCCTTGCGGCTGGGCACGGTGAGACCGGGGAGAGAGGACTTCAGGCATCTCTGGCAGGCGGGATCTACCCAGGAACTTCCCCTTGGGGACACAGGGAGACAGTGTGAGGCTTCTGGACACCCTGAGGAAGGCAAAAGCGGCGGAGACTGGGCAAGTGGTTGTGTCTGTCCATTTGGTCTGATCCTGTCCGCGGCTGTGGGTGGGGCAACAGTGGGACTGCAGGCTGGAAAGGCCTTGCCTGTGAGCTGTTTGGGTTTCTTTTGGACTTGGCACTC
>CAUYRH010100902.1:0-34842 GCA_963574655.1 Perodicticus potto
CATTTAATAGATGAAAGAAAGAGAAAGATAGAGAGGCAAGGAAGTGTAACTATTTATATGGTATCTCCTCTGCGTGAGTCACTGTTCTAGGCCCTGGACCCTTGTTCAGTGTCACTGGTGAGCTCAGGTCAGAGCCCCAGACTTCTGCCTCTTCTTCTGGCTTTACTTCTCCTTCTCTGGAGAAGGGCCCTTCTGAGCTTGTAGGATTTCAGGGGTTATTGAAACACCTGCCTTTTTAGAGGTATCTGCTACTTACCAAGTTAAAGAAAGGGAATTGTACCATCGTAGAACATACCCAAGATCTCTGTCCACAGATGAAGTGCCGTGATCCTCAGACTAGGAAGCCCTGGAGCTTTTCCTGCAGAGGGCTCCTTCACACCCTTCTTATGGACTGTAGCTAATTGAGAGTTTCTCCTGGGGGCCCATTGCTCATTCCTTGCTGCCTTTCCTAGTTGAGACGTCCCACAAGGGTGAAAAGCTAGAACAGTGGCTTTTGTCTTAAGCAAGGCCATTAGATGGTACAGTAAGTGCTTTCAGATGCACCGATGTGGCCCAGATTCAGTACTGCGACCTGGAGGTGAAAGGCTACATATTCCATTACCACCCTGAGCTGCTCAGCCTCCAGACTCCAGTGCATTTCTGTAGAGAAAGGAAGGAGGATAAGGTGACATACACACCAGATAGCAGCTGGAAATAGGTATGGGAAAATCAAAGAATGGAGCTTCGGTTTCTAGAGATGCTTTTGTAAGGTGCATTACTTAATTCAAAAATATCACTGATGTACTCTTATAGCTCCAGAATGCAGCACATAGCTAAAATCTATGCACCTATTACATTTGAACACATACAGAGTGGATATATATATGAATTACAAAATACTAGGTTCAGATCCACATTTTTTCTTTCCCAGCTATTGGTTGGAGAAAGGATGGAATCTTTCTTATGCAGTTTAGCTTCACCCAAAATGAATGTAGGTCTGAAACAAGAATCTTAAAAGGTTAAAACTCACTTCCTTTTCAGGTCTGACTTTGGGAGGCTAATGGGGTCACCTTTACTGTGAATGTGGTTATGGTGGATTATTCAGGTAAGGTGGTGGTGTGAACACAGAGGACCAGAGCAGGGAGCTGGGAGGAGAGAAAGTAAATAGGAGGCAATACTGGCTATTTATTTTGAGGTTTCAGGCAGCTCTCCCCACAAATACCAGCCAAGGGAAAATTTCTGTTGGCTGAGATCCTTTGAGATTCTGTCAACTCAAAATTAAAAAAAAAAAAAAAAGACAAGTATGAAAAATTAGGTGGGTGTAAAAAGACCCTGAGTCCAGTAATGATTAAAATTAAGGAAGAAGGCTTGGTGCCTGTAGCTCAACCGGCTAAGGCGCCAGCCACGTACACCTGAGCTGGCAGGTTCGAATCCAGCCTGGGCCAGCCAAACAACAATGACGGCTGCAACCAAAAAATGGCCGGGTGTTGTGGCGGGCGCCTGTAGTTGTAGTTGTAGTCCCAGCTACTTGGGAGGTGGAGGCAGGAGACTCGCTTGAGCCCAGGAGTTGGAGGTTGCTGTGAGTTGTGATGCCACAGCACTCTATCCAGGGTGACAGCTTGAGGCTCTGTCTCCAAAAAATAAATAAATAAAAAAATAAAATTAAGGAAGAAGCCACACCCCAGTTCTAAGATTTCTTTTATTATATTGATACTTAACTCAGAAGTCTCTTTCGTTTGTTCCATTTCTAATTGTTTTCTTGTCCAGATTAAAAGAAAAGAGCTACAAGCTTTGTATAAACGTGGTCAGTTTGTATTCTGAGAACTCTTACCGTGTTTATTCCCTGCGAGACTTTGGCATTTTAATTTTCAAAAAATATTTGTGTGGGCTCGGCGCCTGTGGCTCAATGGACTAAGGCGCCAGCCACATACAACTGAGCTGGCGGGTTCGAATCCAGCCTGGGCCCACCAAACAACAATGACGGCTGCAACCAAAAAATGCCCTGGCGTTGTGGCGGGCGCCTGTAGTCCCAGCTTCTTGGGAGGCGGAGGCAAGAGACTTGCTTGAGCCCACGAATTGGAGGTTGCTGTGAGCTGTGATGCTACAGCACTTTCTCCAGGGTGACAACTTGAGGCTCTGTCTCAAAAAAAAAAAAAAATATTTGTGTGGGGAGAAATGGGGTCAGATCTATGAAGGTCTTCCTAGAACTTACTAGTAAGTAGAATGTCATCATTTCATGAAAGGGGACTGGAGAAGCTCAGGTAAGTAGTGTGCACTTGGCGTATCCTGGGATTTAAATATTTCCTTCTCCTCCTCATCTCATGCTGCTGGCAGTGTATTCTTTTTTCTTATTGTTTTTCCTTTTTTCTTTTTCTTTTCTTTTCTTTTTTTTTTTTTTTTTTTTTGAGACAGGGTCTCACATTCTCGCCCTAGAGTGCCATGCCGTCAACATAGTTTACAGCAACCTCAAACTCCTTGGCTCAAGCCATCCTCTTGCCTCAGCCTCCTGAGTAAGTGGGACTACAGGTACCCACCACCACGTCCAGCTATTTTTTTTTTCTCTTTTTTAGTAGAAATGGGATCTTGCTCTTTCTCAGGCTGGTCTTGAACTCCTGAGCAGAAGCAGTCCTCCCATCTCAGCCTCTCAGAGTGCCAGGATTATAAGTGTCAGCCACTGCACCTGGCCTGGTGGCGCACTCTCGATAGCAAGCCTGGAGCTGGAGAGATGGAAGCTGCCGGAGGTATTGTGTAACATACCACAAGTTAGCCACTCCCCGAGACGCCAGATAGGCATGGAAACCTATCAGCTCGTTCATGTCCGGTATAAAGCTTTCCCAGACACTTGGTGGGTCAACTCCTTCTCTGAACCGGGCCTTCAGCTACAGTGGAAGGCATATGGCTCAGAAGAAGGGCTAGGCAGTTATGGGGCCACTGACTTTCAGATGAGTCTTTCTGTGACTTTTAAGTTCATGTTTACTTCTGAGTATAATCTGGTAGGAGGCTTTTAACATCTTCTGGCTCTTCTGTGAATAGACAGTTCGCAGAGAGCACTATGGTAGCCTTGACCCACTATTTACCACTCTTAAGCATAGGCACACTGGGGTGTGGCCATTTCCATATGTTTTTGATATACAACCCTGTCTTTATTGATCCCTAATTCCTCATAGGATAGCAGTATCTTTTAATGAAAGAGTGCTGCCAAGTAGTCCTATTGAAAGTTTTTACGTTTTATGTTCTTCTTTTTCAGGTTAATACGAGGGTAGAAATGATTAGGTCACAATGTTGGCATTTGTTAGGTAAAGTCCGTGCTGCAGTGGTGTCCCGCACCAGGAGATGTGTATATACCCTTACATGGTGCCCCTTGGGTGGGAGCACACCAATCCTCTCCATTCTCTCCTCCCCCGAGGATTTTTTTTAGGGAATGGACTGTGTTGTGTCAAACTTAACCAAGAACGTCGATTGCGGTGGGGACATGTTACTGTGACAGTGCAAATGGCTCGCACTGATGAACAGCTTATCTGAGCAAGTCAGAAAAGCAAGGGTGGGAGGCGCCTCCCCGGCATCCTCTGCTGTCTGTGTGAATGGAGCCTCTATGGAGCCCTGATTGGGGTAGGATTCATTGCCTTTGGGTTTAGATTTTACTTGTCTCCGTGTGTGTGAGTTTCCCCCTTGCCTCCTGGTGATGGATAATGATGATGGCAGTTTGGGCCTGTTTCTGATTAGTAAAATGACCCTTCAAATGAGACTAAGAGAAAAATGCTCTCCTGAACCTCTGGAACCCTGTTTTTTTCTATCATAAGTTTACTGGCCTCAAATCCTATGCTTTTAGTGAGAAAATGAAAGAGCTGGTCTAGGGGGATTATAATTTTTGGTGTAGAGGGAAGGTAAAGGGGTCATGTTAGGAGTTGGCCTAGCAGAGTAGCTTCCCCCCCGGGAAGAGCAGTCTGCAGACAGTGGACAAGGCCAGGCTGTGTAGGCGAGCAGAGCTGCCTTTGGCAGTGAGGTTGTGATGTTTCTGGGCAGAGATGTTCTGTCCCACAGGAGAGGATCACATCTCAGAAGTCAAATCTCGCTATCGCTGTTTTGGCATGGGAGAAAGGCTGTACATTGAAATGATTGGTAAGCCTCGAACCACTTGCTCAAGTAGTTCTCCGCACGTTCAGAGAATATTTAGAGCGCCTACTGAACTCTGCGCTGGGAGCTCAGCACGTTCCAGCATAGCCAAATGACTGAGTTTGACTTAGGAGCCATTATCAGGGTTCGGGGCTGCCTTTCTGAAATCAAAGGAGCAGTGTCCTTAAGGCTTTGGTTTTTGTCCCAGGGCTTTTTTCTCAGTCCCTCGGTGATCAGATTCTTAGGCCATCCTTTTAGTCACCAGTCTCTTTGCAGTCTTTAAGTTTGTTCTTTTGTAATTGTAAAATACACGTAACAGAGAGTTTACCACTTTCGCCATTTTTCAGTGTACAGTTCAGTGGCTTTAGTATATTCGCATTGTTGTGCAACCACCGCCATCGTTCATCTCCAGAACTTATTCACCATCTCAAACTAAATCTCTGTATGCATTGAAAAAACAACTCTCCTTTGCCCCCTCTCCGCTCTAAGGCATTTTACAATCAAACAGTGTTTGAAACACTCCAGAGAATGGTTTTAAAGAGAAAGACCCAATGACCTCAGTAAGTCATTCATTCACTTGTTCATTTATCAAATATCTGCTAAGCTCCCAATGTCTCCTACCCTGTTGTATGCTGCAGATTCAACAGCAGATGAGACCCCAATTTTGGCCTCCAGAGGTTTACCAGCTAGTAGGGGAAGCAAGTATATAAACAAGCAAATAAGTGTCAAATTGTCACAAAACCTATGGGGCCAGGGTGTGTGGGTACAATGAGGGCAATTGAAGAGTTGTCATAAAGACGAGGGGTGCACCCTTCCTCTGAGCTGCAAGGAGAAGCAGGTGTCCTGTCTCTTTTGATGACAGAGGGCAGGTAGGGCATCCCGGAGAGCTGTCAGGAGCTAAGGTGGTGAAAGTGAAGGAAACTGGAGCATGGCGGTGTGGGCTTTGGTGGCAAAGAGGAGCGCGACCAGAGGATGCTGGGCCTGGTGGACTCATCCAGGGACCCACCTACATCCTGATGAATTTTCAGCCAGGGACCGGCCTTGTGCCCCAGAGTAGTAGAATCAGAAGGTGGTAAGATCACAGCTGGAGACAGGCGAGAGGCTATTGCGATACCTTTAAAGGAATATCTTGCTTTTTAAAGTTCCAGTGAAATGTTTGGTTTCACTGGAACTTTTGTTTTCCCATGAAATACTTTGAGGCTATCAGATCTTCCTCCATGTCTTAAGTGTGGGAGGGACCTGTGTACACACGTACATACGTGTACATGTCTGTCTGTCTCTCTCTCCTTGGGGTGAAAATTCAGCATTAGGTCCACAAGGTGGTAGAGGGGAGGTTAAGAGTGTGGGTGTTGGAGTCCAGTACATATGGGCTCTAATCTTGGTTCTCCCCGCTCTTTTTTTTTGAGACAGAATCTCACTTTGTCACCCCCAGTAAAGTGCTGTGTCGTCACAGTTCATAGCAACCTCGAACTCATTGGCTCAAGTGGTTCTCTTGCCTCAGCCTCCTGAGTCACTGGGACTATAGGCGCCTGCCACAATGCCCGGCTATTTTTAGAGACAGGATCTTGCTCTTGCTCAGTCTGGTCTCGATCTCCTGAGCTCAGGTGATCCACCTGCCTCGGCCTTCCAGAATGCTGGATTACAGGCGTGAAGCACCACACCTGGCTCTGGCTCTCTTAAATAGTGCTCCTGTCTGTGTAATTTACTCAACTTTGTCCTGGCCTCAGCTTCCACATCTGTAAAATGGGGAGAACACCTTTCTTTCAGGGTTGTTGGTAAGATGAAGTGCGGTGGTATCTGCTAGTAACACTTACACTTAGTGTGAGTAAGTGCTCAATTTCAGCACTTATCATTGCTGGTTTTTACTTCCTAAACTGTGACCTCCACTGAACGTGATCCAGGGCTCTAAGAGAAGGGTTTTGTAGTTAACTTCTTTAAATATTCGATCCGCTCATGCAGTCCAGAGTACTGTGTCCTGTGTTACTTTTTCTGCCTGTGGTACATGGGCCACTGGTCTCCACGGAAATGGTAAGAGAGGAGGAACATAAAGAAGCCAAACCACTGGGACCTTCACACGCTTGCTCATGGCCAGAGTGGGATTTGGGGCCTTTCTGGAGTTGCTGCAGGATTTTAATTCTTTATTGTGAGCAAGATGGTGGGGGGTGGTCTACCCGCCTCTCTTCCCTTGTTCCAGCCTGTGACTGACCCTTTGAGACACTGAACGGCCAGAGAGCTGGGACAGTTATTACAGCCAGAGAGGAATTTGCCAAAGCTCTCAGCGATCTTTCTGCATGAAACTTTCTTCTCTTTATCTCTTTTCACATGCAAATTTAAACCCTTTTCCTCACCAGTTGAAATCACTGTTGTGCTATTTAACCTCTTTATCCTGATCTTTTCCCCCTCCTTTCTTGCCCCTTTTCTAGTGGTTTCTAGCTAATGGATCACCTGGATAAGATTGCCCCCGTCTTTGTGAGAGCAGCAATCAGCTTTCACCCTGAGAAGGCTGCGCGTTCTGTTGCTTGGCAGCCTTGGTGCGTGGAGGATGGATTGGGCCTGCGCTTTTCCCTGGAAAGGAGGTTATCGATTAGCACGGATGCCAATTTACTGCTCGGGCTCTTACCAAAGCCTCTTGATCTCATTATGGTGTAAATTTTCAAGATTGTCTCACATTAGCTCATGAGAGTTGAGGAGAGAAAAATGTAGTAAAGTTAAAGAAAAAAAAGGCACAAGAAAATGAGTATTTCTGCCATTATATTATAGCGGAGGCAAAAATAAACGTGGCTGCATCTTACTGTGTTCTGAAAGCAACTACGGTGTGTGGTGTGGGTGTGTGGAGTGGGTTGGTTCTAAACATAAACAAAAGTTCTTTATGTTTTTGGTTTATTCCTTTCATTCTTATTAGCATTAGTTTTCTAGAGAAATGTCGATGTTAGGGAAAAGGTTAGACTGTTGGTTGGTTAAATTTGGTACAATGAGATCTTTCTAGATTCGGTTTTGTGAGGTAGAGGAGATGGGAGGGACAGTGAGGTGGCAGAGACGGGATGCCAGCCGCTGGTACTAGCTAATGCCAATGTTGTGGGCCAGAGAGGAGCGAATTAGAACTCTGAGATCATTCTGTTTTTTTTTTTATTGTTTCTTTAAGATTTTATTTATTTTTTATTTTGAGCCAGAGTCTTCCTCTATCAAACTGAGTAGAGTGCCATGGCATCATAATGGCTTACTGTAGCCTCAAACTCTTATTATTATTATTTTTTTTTTTTGCCTGAGGTCGGGTTTGAACCCACCACCTTTGGTATATGGGGCCGGTGCCCTACTCCTTGAGCCACAGGTGCCGCTCTGTAGCCTCAAACTCTTGAGCTCAAGTGATCCTCCTGCTTCAGCCTCCAGAGTAGCTGGGAAATACAGCTGCACACCATGATGCCAGCTGATTTTTTTTAAATTTTTAGTAGAGATTGGGTCTCACTCTTGCTTAGGCTGGTCTTGAACTCCTGAGCTCAAGTGATCCTCTTGCCTTGGCCTCCCAAAGTGCTAGGATTAGGACGTGAACCACTGCGCGTGGCTTAGTTTCTTTAAATAACTTTATTGAGATAGAATTCATGTACTATAAAATTTTAACCTGTTTTACATGCAAAATTCAGTAGGTTTTAGTATTTTTTAGAGTTTTGCAGCTGTCGTAATCATCTAATTGTAGAATATTTCTATCACTCCAAAAAGAAATGTACCCATCATCATTCACTTGCTATTCATCTGCTTTGCCAGTCGTAGGAAACCACTGATCTGTTTTCTGTCTCTAGAGATTTTCCTGTTTTGGACATTTCATCTCAGTGTAGTCACAGACCACCTGGTCTTTTGTGGTATGGCTTCTTTCACTTAGTACCACGCTTTCAAGGTTTACCATGTTGAACCCTGTATCAGTAATTTGTTTCTTTTCATTGCCAGGTAATATCCCATTGTATAAATAAGTCACATGTTAATTGATGGACATGTGGGTTATTTTCATTTTGGGGCTATTACTAGCAATGCTGCTATGAACATTTGTGTATAAGCCTTTATATTTTTCATGGGTAGATACCTCCGCATGGGATTGCTAGTTGATATGGCCTTTCTGAGTTTCACATTTTGAGAAACTTCCGAACTGTTTTCCAAATGGGCTGCACTGTTTCTATTCCCACCAGCAAGATGAGGCTTCCTTGCTCTTCATCCTCTACAGTTACTGCCTTTTGATTCTAGTGGGTGTGAAGAGGTGTCACAGGGTGGTTTTGATTTGCATAACAGATGAGGTTGAGCATCTTTTCATGTGCTGATTGGCTGTTCATGCATGTTCTTCAGAAAAATGTTCTATTCCATTCTAGAGATACTTTGCTAAGGAGAACCTGATCCAGCTCCATCCATGTAACTATAAAAGAAGAAAAGTCACTATCTTTCTTTAAGGCTGCATAATATTCCATGGGCACTTGGGCTTCTTCCATGAGTTAGCAATTATGAATTGGGCTGCAATAAACAATCTGGTAGAGAATCTTTGTTGTAATGTGTTTTTTGGTCATCTGGGTATATACCCAGTAGAGGAATTATAGGGTCAAATGGCAAGTCTATTTAATAACCAGAATACACAGAGAACTCCAATGTATTTGCAAGAAAAGAACAAGTGATCCCATCTCAGGATGGGCAGAGTCCTTTTTTGATGAACTAGTTGACTCTTTTACACCTGGCAGGTGGAAGTGGGTGGGACTGAGGATGGGTGAGGAGGGGGCTTCTTCCAGGTCAGCTGCTGTTCTATATTTACCTTTCTCCTCTGGCACCTCCCCTAACACGTTTCTCTCCTGTACCTCACCCCTCTCCACTGCTTTGATCTGTGGTTCCCCCTTTCAGTGTACAGCTATATTCCAGACTCTCCCTGCAAGCCCAGGCCTCACCTGCACCTGTCCCCCAACACTGGACTTCCATAGCGCATCCTTCTAGCTGGCCTGGCTATGCTTTGGGTGTGACACATACCGGGTATGATTATTCCAAGTGGCTGGTCTTTGGCGAGCCCAAATTGTATTTTGCCAGTCACTTTTTATTCCCCCTTAATTTTCGGTCCCTTGCGTATTTTAAGAGGAAATATAATCCATCTGTTTCTGGTTCATTTGCAATTACAATAACTCATCAAAACCTTGTGTTGTAAGACTTATTTGATGTTGGAGAAGCCTTATGAACGTTTCCACAGGCCTTTAGACGGGCTCTTCCTAGAACCTGGAAGAAATCTTCGGCCAGCGACAAACCAACTTCAACGTGACTCTGTGCTTTCAGTTCAAGACCTAGATTAGCTCACTGGTGTTTTCTCACCCCTATTAGGTGATTTTTCTGCCTTAGTTATTGCATCCCAGAAGGGATTCAATTAAGAAAGATTACTTGTGCCTGGAGGGCTGAGCCTCAAGTGCTGCAGTGAGGTGGGGTCGGAAGCCTCAAGAGAATGAATGGCTTTAAAGTTTAAACCCTTTCTGGTCATTTCTGAACTGCTGTGAATAGGGAGAACTCAGGAGCTATTCACCCTAATTCCTGATAGGAAGTTTTTAGACATAAACGTCAGTAGAGACGGCAAAAGGAGGCCTGGATGTGGCATCAGAGCGTGCACAGAAGTAGGTCTTTGGGGACAGAAGTTGCCGTTAAGGGGACAAGATGTGTGGACCATTGGAACGAGGCTGCGGTTTCCATTCCAGGAAAGGGAGAGAAGTGAGGAGAATAGTTTAGGAAGCCCCTGTTTTGCTAGGCAGGGGAGCTTGCACCAGAGGGAAGCGGGAGGGGTCTGGAGCCCCGGACGGCTGCAGATAGGGGCTGAGGGGCAGGGGGAGAAGCAGGGGCCCTCCAGGGACTTCTCGGGGAAGTCAGCCTGCAGGGGTGCTGGTGCGGGTCACAGCCGGGGGGCCCCAGGACCTGCAGCCTTGGTCTTTGCCGCGTCTGGACTGGGCTGACCTGCAGCTAACGCGTCTTAGCATCAGCAGGGCTCCTTTCAGGTGGGTCCTGACCCGTGTCCTGCCCGCGGTGGTTACTTTGTCGCCTTCTCTTGCGATTAACAACTTGTAAACGCCTCCCACGCGCTAGCTGGCAGAGCATAGCGGCTGTCCCAGCAGCAAGCACAGAGGGTGGTTTTTGATCGGTTCCAATGCAACGTGTGACTTGCATCAGAGCTATGTTACACAGAGACGGTGGCCGGAATCACACCAGGAGGATGAAGAGAGAAAATAACAAAGTGAGAGAGAGGGGAGAAGCGGCGTTGGCCGTTGGGAGCCCAGCTGCTGGCTGCCCTGGGGCCTCCACCATCTGTAATGCAATAGGTGTTGGGACTTGGGTCCTGTGCGGAGTGAGACCTGAGTCTTCCCCACAGGGAACAAAGGCTGATCCAGGCATTGAACTCGAGAAAGACTGAGACGTTTGGAGAGTGGGGGTCTCCCTCCCCCGGGAAGCAGCCGTCAGCAGGGCTCCGTCCCTTCGCCTCCCTCACCACCTTTCCGAATCCCACACACCCTTCCAAGTCCAGCTCACAGTCATCTTTCCATCAATCCTTCCCTGGTCCCCTGCCTGTGCGCTGCCTTGCTCAGCGCTCCTGCGTGGACATCCACATTCCGTGAGGTTTCACTGGCGCTTCCTTGCCCTGGTCGCCTCCCCTGCACGGGTGCGTGTCTCTGGTCCTCCGGGATCCGGCGCGGCTGGGACAGTGTCCGCCCCACTTTGGTTTCCACACAAAGCCGCGTATGCAGCCTTCATCAATGCACTGTTTGGAAGGGCTCCGAGGCTCCACGAGCCTCCTGAACCCACCCTGGAGAGCTTTTGGTGAATTTTTTAGCTGAATAAGAAAACATATTGCTGGTATCTGGAGGAAGAAGGAGTAACCCGGCTGCAGCAGAAGGCCAGAGCCATTCTGGATGGGGGTGGGGGGTGCAGGGAAGGGCCACTTAGCTGTCTGCCTGTCACAGAACAAAAGTAAGCTGCTCCTTGAGCAGACAGTGTGGGGCAGCCTGAAATTGCCATCTTTCCAAGGGAGGAGCAAACCAGCCACACATGCCACCCCAAGGAGGGATATGATTATTAATTAGCACCACCATAATTTAAATCAAACTCTACGCAAAGTATATACCTTTTTTTTTTTCTTTTGAGATGGAGTCTCACTATGTCGCCTTGGTAGAGTGTCGTGGCGTCACAGCTCACAGCAACCTCAAACTCTTGGGCTTAAGTGATTCTCTTGCCTCAGCCTCCGGAGTAGCTGGGATTACAGGTGCCTGCCACAATGCCCAGCTATTTTTTGGTTGCAGTTGTCATTGTTGTTTAGCAGGCCTGGGTCAGGCTCCAACGCTCCAGCCTCTGTGTATGTGGCTGGCACCCTACTCGCTAAGCTACAGGCACCGAGCCATGTACAAAGTATATACCTTTTTATGAAATGAAATTTATCCCATTTCTAGCCTAGGATGGTTTTAGGTCACTACCCGAGCCCCACTATCTATAGATGATATCAACTCCTTTTTAATTTATTATTTTGTGTGATTTCTATTTGCTAATACCAAAAAAAGATCTATTCTTAAAAATAGGAAAATCTAGAAGAAGCTTCAAATTTGCTTTTTTTCCTTGAAAATATCTCCATAAGAGAAAGTAGTGGAAATTTTTATTCTCTTATCTAGGAGCCTTCCCAAGGGCTGTATGTGTAGAAGAAGAAAAGGGGGAGAGAAAGAGAGTGGAGGAAGAGAGAGAGAGAGAGCTTCTAGTAAAGGCTGGAAAAGGCTAGAAGGAGAAAGCAGATCCAACCGTATTTTTAGTGGGCTCATGTAAAACAAATCGCACCCTCAAATTCCATTCCAGGACTTATAGTTACTGGGCAAGATATAACAGCTATTTGTGGGTTTTTCCTTATACTTTTGTTCTAATAGATTTTCCATTAATCTAGGGTTTTCTGGACGCATGATGATAAATAAGAACGAATTTTTTTCTTCCTTCCTGGAGTTAAATGTTGACTTCCATTTCTTGTTTAATTTACATAGCTAAACTTCAGAGCAATGTTAAATAAAATAAGAAACAATGGATATTCTTGTTTTCCCCCAAATTCTCATATTTCAGTATGAATTATGATAATGGCTGTTGATTTAGTATCTATATTCTTTCTCATGTTATGAAAATATACACTCAGTAGAGTTTTTGTTTTGTTTTGTTTTATTTTAATGTGAAGAGTAGATGTTGCTTTTTTGGGGACTTAATTATAATGCTAATATGATCTACTTCTTGAACCTACTGTGATAAGTTATGAATGGAATTCTAACCCTAAACCATTCTTGCACACACAGAAAAATTTAAGTCACACACAAATATTTGTTCCTTACTTATTGTTTTTGATTAACTGGGTTTTGTTTAAAAATGTTTATGTAAGACAATTATATTTTGTCCCTGTTTACAGAGGTATGTTTGTGTTTTCTTCCCTCTATGGCACTGTTACATTTTGATGTAACAACTACATTAAAATGAAGTAGATTGTGTCTCATATTTTTCCAAGTGCTGGATTCTATTAGTTAGGTTAACACTAGATAGTTGCTACAAGAAACAGCCCCCAAATCTCAGAGTCTTAATCCAATATGGTTATTTATCAGTGATGACAGCTGGAGGTGGGTTGGAGGCAGTGGCGTGAGAAGGCTGGTTCATGCTGGCCCATGAGAACTCATTGTGTGTACCTACCCCCAGCTCTGTGTTCAGTGATGTCACCTTGGTTGCCTAAAATCAGCCATAGTGGGAATATTTATGTTACAGGCATTGACAATTCTACCAATCAGATTTTCCCCTTCTCCTCACCCAAAAGCTGGTTGATAAACATTTCCCAGCACACCACCACTTAGCGGGTAGCTCTGCTCGGCATTTCTTCTCCAAGCAAGCACTCAGGGATCCTGGCTCCTTCCACCACATGGATCTGCCCTCCAAGGATCTTTCACTTTGAGCTGCAAAGAAGAGAAGAGAGAGCATGGAAGGCCCTGTAGGACCTTTTATATAACAGGCCTGAAAATGGCCACCTGTATCCATTGTCCAGAAGGTGTCACAGGGGCCCCTTTAGAAAGAAAATTCAAGAAATATGAAAAATGCCATTCTATGTATACATCTCCCTTGAGATTTTAAATTTTGTTCCACTGATCTGACCATTTTGGCACCAGGACTGAATTTTCTCCTTATAATAATCTCAGATTTTGCAAATCAATTTCTCATTTTTCCTACCAATATTTGATTTACTATCTCTGCCCATTTCTTCTTCCATTTGATTTTAGAATTTACTTGTCAATTCCAAAAAGAAAAATGAAAAACTTCCATTTGTGGTTTATTTAAATTGCATTAAGTTTATAGATTTGGGGGGATAAAATAGATAAATTGATGTATATTTACACTCACAGGTTAACTAATAGTAATGATTTCTTAATTCCCAGAATGAAAGCCACTAGATTACTTTGTATTTTTTTTAGTATGCTGTTGAAATTGAATGGGTAAAATTTGATTTAGAACTTTTACATGTAATTGACAATTGTGATTGGCTTCTATGTTCAATCTCTTCTTCTTTTATCCAGCCTCTTGTAGCATTGTCAGATTTAATACTAATTTGAAAAAATTTATTGAGACTAGTCTCGTCCTTTCATATGCATTACAAGAATTCGAATGACCTAAAAATTAGGTTCCTTTACACCATGTGATATTATTTGTTACTTTAAAAATGTTATGTCGTAATTTTTGGTTCATTGGGTTTTTTAATTCCTTTCTGAATCAATTTTAGTAATTATAATCTTGAAATATTTCTTCAATTGATATTGTCAAAATAATTAGTATAAAATTGATCATAGACTTATGCTGGGGTGGCAGAGTCAGGAAATGACTGGGAAGGGACATTTTTGACGTAATGGAAATGTCCTTTATCTTGATCATGGTGGTGCTTCCATAGTGTATAAATTTGTCAAAACTCATTGAAATTTATACTTAAAAACAATGCATTTTACTGTAAATACACAATGTGCATAAAGTTGATTTCTTTTACAAAGAACTTTTTATGTTTATTTTTAATGTGTCAGTCATTTGTATATAAAATATAGTTGATTTTTCAGCCTTACAAATGTGGCTGTAATAAGAATATTTTCTCTTCTTTCATTTGATTTCTTTTTTCTTTTCTGTTTTTAAGGTTTCTGTGCTACTTAGTTTGTTTCTAGCTCTTATTATACATAATAGTTCCTTTTATAATTTTTTTCATGAGATGATTAGAAGGTATAAACTCCATTTTCAATTCTGACTCCTCTATCTATGTAAAGAACTAAGCAGTATCAGCCGATCTCCTTGATGAAGAAAATAAACATTTTAATTTGTTCCCACCCTTCCTATTATCACTCACCTATTTTAATGCATAGCTGGCCCAGAGCAGATGCTCAAGAAATAATTGAATAATTGAAAAATTAGAAAAGAGAGTAATGTGATTAATTAGCCCTTCTCAGATACCAGTGGTATGACCTTCATATTCACACATGTGCCGTATAAGATGGACAGTATCCCCTTATTCGATGGCAAGTTCATTGAAGCTATGCCCACGACAGTGCTAGGCACCCAGAGTTCCCTGTGTGCTAGCAGAATGAACAAAAGCTGCTCACGAGAGACGAACTCTTTGATTTTATTGATAGAACCTTAGAAATGTGAAATACATGGTTGCCTTGGCCTCCATCTATTGCTTCTCGTTTAGTATTAATGGTGAAGGGAAATAATTGTTCAGCCTAACGCTGACTAGTTTCACAAATCACATTAATGAGGGAAAATCATAAAACACCAAATAACTGTTGATATCTAATGTATAACAGTAACTATACGGAGTCCCTGGAGATGACACCTTACTTAGCACTTAGTGGACCACTTAGTGGGCCGCCATCTTCTCTCCACGACTTATGATGTGCCATGCTTAGTGGACTAGGGTGAGGGACTAGCCTGGTTTGCAATGGATGAGGCGTTTCCCAAGATGAGCTTTCAAGGCTAAAACCAGGAAAGTCTTAGGCAAACCAGGAAAGTCCCACACAAGTCAGGATGATTTGGTTACCCTAGCTATACAGGTGAATACATATAGCATTTAAAAAATAAATACAGTAACCCACATATTATGTGGCATTGAGTGAGTAAAAAGCCCCAGCATTAGGTTGGTTATAAACCTAGACTCCACAACAGGCAGAATCTACACATTAAGTAATTATGTGAATGATGTAAGAGGGTTTCTGACAAATGGTCTAACATCGATACTATTTCTAGACTTTGAGGACTAGGGTGCCTGTGTTGCTTTGCTTACCGTGGTAGCTACCCATCATCTCTCAGGTTTTGGAGACTCTGACTCTAGTCTGCTGTCATCAGAAATACCAAATATTTAACGAAAGTGCCAAGTCACTGGACTCATGGGTTTAGCTCAGAAAAATGTTGGAAATATAAAACAACAAAAATCTGTGGTGTGTTTGTAAAAACAAAGGCTCTAACCCTGATCTAAACCAGACTACGCTCCTCCTGGCTTCCTCTCTTTTCCCCTTATTAAGCTAACGGGAAGGGCCAGGCTTTCATCAGACCACGACAACAATCTTCCTTCCCTAATCTCTAGGACAAAACAGAGAATCTGGTCTGGAATTGAATTTGAAATATTAAAGAAAAATGACTACCAGCTTAATGTTGTCACTATCCTGTGTTTATTTTTCTTCCTTTTATGTCTGATGTCAAAGAGAAAATAATGTCATCTGCTAGAAATTTGAGCATGTTTGCATTTTGAGATAATTAGAATTAATGGTGGGGGGAGCAAACTAGCACCAAACAATCTCTGTGCTTCCCATGTGTGTAAAACATTTCGTAATGACTTTCACTTAATCTGGGAGCCTGGCAGGCTTCCCCAAACCACCTAGATCCAAGCAGCAAAGTTTCTTTTTCAAAAAGAAAAATTTATATGGTGTAAGTTGGAAATCGGGGCATCTGTACAATAATTTGGCTCTGCAAATTGCTTTATCCCTTTGGGGTTTTCCTGCATTTACGTCCCCCCCTTTTCCAGCTTGGAAGGCAGTATTGCTAGTGCACATCACAACAATCCTGCACCTCATAGCTATTGCAGATGCACATCTTCCAGAAGAAGGGAGTCTATGTTTATAACCAACCTAATGCTGGGGCTTTTTACTCACTCAATGCTATATAGTATGTGGGTTACTGTGTTTATTTGTAGAGGAAGGGGCAGAAATGCATTTCCCTTAAGAAGCTGGAAACTCGGGGAACTCGGTTCCGAGAGATCATCTGTGGGATCCATTTGGTGAGGAGACTCAGACACAATGGTCATTTGTCATGGGACTGGCAGTAGTCGCCAGAATGTTTGACTTTTCAATAGACAGTTTTGCCAACTGTACGCCCAGTCTACTTGATTCATGAATAAGAACCTCTTTCTTAACATCTTGCAGTGGTCTCTCATTACATACTGGGTAAACTCCAGATTCTTAAACTCCTTGGCATGAGGTCCTAGGCTCTTCGTGAACTAGGGCATTTTTAGTGCTCTAGCTTTATTTCTAACCCATTTAACAAAGGTCTTGCAGTTTCCTGAGCATATGATGCTGTTCCATGCACATACCTTCCTCTTCCTTAGGAAACTCCTGTTTACCTTCACGCATAATCTAGCAATTTGCATCTGTAGGTACTCAATATATTTGTTGAATGAATGAGTCCTGAAACTTACCCATTGCTTTCTCTTACATAGAATAAGGACTGTGTTTTCTGTGCTTCCACAGTTCCTTAGATGTGCTTTTTTGCAGTTGTTCACAAGTAGGTGTCATTTTGCTTCCTAGGTACATCTGACAAAGTATGGAGATGTTTTTGGTTGTCACACTGGGAGGGTGCTACTGCCATTTAATGGGTAGAGGTCAGAGATGTTGCTAAACATCTCACAAGGCAGGGAATAGCCCCCCAAACAAGGAAATATCTGTCTCAAAATACCAATAGGGAGGAGATCGAGAAACCCTGGTGGGTAGAACTCATCTTTTTAGAATAGTAATCTTGAGGGGCATCTGTCTCCTTCATTAGATGGCAAGCTCCCTGATGTCAGGGTCTATATTTTAATGACCTTTGCATTCCCGATGTGTACGTGGTGTCTGGCATGTCCAAGAGGCTCAAGGAGTGTTGAATTAAAGCACAAAACAGTGATTCACTGTGGAAGTGCTACATAGTGATCATTCTCTAAGAAATTATGAAAAATAGAGATAGGGCTTGTTGACACATGTGGCATTCTGAACCACAAGCTCAAAGAAGGTGCCCAGTTTCCAGAAAGTGGCATCTCTTCTCTTTTTCTACCCCAAAGGGATTGCTTTCCAGTGGTTCACAATCTCACCAGCAGTACCCTGTTTGGAAGTATCTTTTGCCTTGGGAGCAATAGGTTCTACATCACTGCACTTTTCTCAGCCCTCAAAAATTCACACTAAAGGTTGACATTCTATTTTCATGCCAACTCTCAAAAGCATGGTCTCTTTGTAATTGGTGTCAGCTACAGCATTTCAGAATGGCCCATATATAGCCCCCATTTGGGAGCTTTTGGAAGTGCTATTTTGATACCTCTGCCATGCGTGTTCATTTGGACTCCAGCCACTTGTCAGGGAAACCATTTGAAAAGGCAATTTGGAAGCCCACCCACAAGATCCCAGCACCTCTTTCTTCTTGCTGATGGTATTGGACTAAAATTGTTCTGGTTTTGACTTTACCCACCCCTCTCACTAAATAGCTAAATTATGTTTAGAATAAGAACTCAAAGCAAAATGGTCTAACTGTGAAGTTTGTGTTTCTGAGAAGCTTAGCACGAACCTCCTCTTTGCATTGAAATTTCTCCATAGAATTGTATTTTGCTTGGAAACATTGCAAGCAAATTATGGTCAGAGTCAGTATTTGTCATCATAAAAATGTGAGAGGTATGATTTTCATATCCTCCTAGGACTCTCCAGGATATATAGGAAGAATCACCCGGGTTTGCTAAACATTTAGAATAGAATTATCCTTACCAACCAAATAAAAGTACACGCAATTTTCTTTAGATTCCCATGAGAATTAAACTCTCTCCACATGGATAAAATTTTTCCATCTTTCCTTGACAGAATTGTACTCAATGGACTTCTTCAAATGTGAATTGATTACATTAAAGATTACGCATTTGACTTAATAAAATAATTTATAAAGCTTAATGAACATGTTTCACAATAGCACTTTGCTTTATTAAAAAATTAGCAATTTGCTGTGGTTTGAATGTTTGCCTCCTCTGAAGGTCATATTGAAATTTGATTGATGTGAGGCCTTTGAGAAGTGATTAGGTAATGAAGGCTCTTCCCTCATGAGCAGATTGATGCCATTATTACATGAGCAGGATAGTCTAGGTTTGTTATAAAAGTGGGTTTGTCCAGATCCCCTCCTTGTCTGGTGTGCTGGCTTCTGCCTTTCACCCTTCCACCACAGGATGACTCTCACCATGGTGCTGGTGCCATGCTCTTGGACTTCCCAGTTCTAAAATTACGAGAAATAAACTTCTTTTCTTTATAAATTACCCAGAGTGCAGTATTCTGTTATAGCAGCAGCAAATATACTAAGAGAAAATGTGAGGTTGCTGTGATAACAAATGGCTAGAAATGTGTAAGCAGCCTTGGAACTTCTTGGGAAATCCTGGGTAGAGGGTAAAAGAGTTTGGAGGACCAGACTAGAAAAAACCTACACTGCCAGAACTAAAGAATTAAGAACAATTCTAGTGAATGCTCAGAACAAGGGAAGACTAGGGAAAGTCTAAATCTTTTTAGAGATTACTTAAGAGGCCAAAATGTGGGTAGAAATATGGCTATTCTGATGAGATCTCAGATGAAACTGAAGAACAGGGGTTTGGAAGCTGGAGCCAAGACCAACCTTGGTATAAAGTAGCAAAGCACATGGCTGAAGCATATCCGTGTCTCAGGGCTGAAGCATATCCGTGTCAGGAAGGTGGAATCTAAGAGTGACAAACTAGGGTAAGTGGTGGAAGAAATATCTAAGCAGCAAAGCATTCAGGCTGGTGTCTGGCTACTTTTAACCACTTATAGTAAGATGCTAGAGAAAATGAATGATTTAGAGGCAGAATTCATAAACAAAAGGGAAACAGAGTGGAAAGATTTGGAAAGTGCCTGGCCTGACAATGTATAGAATAAAAAAGCATGCAATGGCGTGCCAAGCAATTGTTTGCTAAAGAGCTTACTATAAATAGATGGCAGCTAGTCATCATGACAATGGGAGAAAGACCTTGAAGGCATTTCAGAGCTCTTAGAAGCTGCCTTTCCCATCACACACCCAGAGCTCTAGGAGGGGAGAGTGGTTTTGGGGGGACAGAATCAGGGTGCCCTTGACCAGCTCACTGCCCAGAGCTACCTGGAATCTCTGCTGTCTTTATTCCAGTGTAGTTCCTTGACTGGCCCAGCAGTGGCTCAAGCAAGCCTAAGGAAGGTAGGTACAAGTGGCACACATAAGTGGCATCCATGTGGTGTTAATTCTGTAAGAGTAATGAGGGCAGCTTTCTCCACCTAAATTTCAAAGCATGTTACAAATAGCTTGGGAGCCCATGAAGGAACTTGCCACACAGAAGTTCCTTGAAAGTGAGGCCACCCCTGAGACCACAGAACTGCAGAGCTACCAGGGTCAAATGCCAGCTGGAGAGAGAGGCAGGCACAAGACTGCAGAAGACAGCATGGGCTAAGCCCAGCAAAGCCATGGCAAGGGGGCTGCCCATGGCCTTGGGAGCCTAACTTTCCTCACATTGTATCTCGGATTCCAGAAGTGGAGTTAAAGGAAATTTTCTCCAGCTTTAAGTCTTGGAACAAGACTTAACCCTCTTTTTCTTGCTTCTTTATCCCTTTTGGAATGATAATTTCTATCCCATGCCTGTCCCACCATTGTGTTTTGGAAGTTGATAACTTATTCTGATTTCACAAGCTCACAGCTGGAGAGAATTTGCCTCAGGGTGAATTGTGCCTTGGGTCTTACTCACATCTGATTTAGATGAGCATTCAGACTTTGGACTTTTGTGTTAGCGATGGAACAAATTAAGACTTTGGCACTATAGGAATGGAATGAATATATCTTGTATGTGAGAAGGACATGAATTTGGGGAGGCCAGGATTGGAATGCTACCATTTGAATGTTTGTCCTCTCCAAAACTCTTATTGAGATTTAATTGGTATGGCCTTTAAGAGATGATGTAGTCAGAAGGGCTCTTCCCTCATGAAGGGATTAAGGCCATTATCACAGGAGTGGGTAGTTAGTAGCTATCATGACAATAGGTTTCCTGTGAACGCAAGTTTGGCCTGATTTCCTCTCCCTATCTTGTGTGCTGGCTTCTGCCTTTCAACCTCCCACGAAGGGAGGACACTTGCCAGATGCTGTTGCCGTTCTCTTGGACTTCCCAGCCTCCAAGACCATGAGAAAAAAAAAGTTTTTCTTTATAGATTACCCAGTCTTTGTTATTCCATGATAGCAACAGAAAACAGACAAGACACAATTGTCACATTTTATGGTGAGGACTCAAAAAAGCATCACACTTCAAATTTACATTGTAGTCGAGGAGTTTCAGTTAGGAACAGAATGCAGAGATGAAAAAGGCTTGCACGTGGAACACGACAATCCAGGATTGGCACACCTTATTTAAGTGATTGGGAAATAAAGAGTTCAAATAATAAGGACAATGTAAGTGCAAGTTAAAGTTCTTAAGGAAGCTTTATCAAAGAGGTAGAATCAATGAGTTCACTTTCATATCCTTTCCTAGACTCCCCTGATGCTGTTTCCTTATTTTGGAATCCTGAGAATAGTCATATATTTAATTTTTTTGATTGTGCATCTTCTCTCGTCTCTGACATTGTCAGCTTCGGGAGGGTAGAAGCCATGACCACTCATCTCTGTATCTCCACAGTGGGTAGCACAGTGTCTGCTACAGAGACGATTTCAACAGATGTCAGTTGAAGAGAAAGTGACAATCATCCATGTGTTACTTATGTAACCTGGGGAGAAGTGCCCACTGTGAGGTTAGAAAAGGAAGACAAGACTCAAAAGACTACCATATCCCGTAGTGTCAAGGAAGAGGAATGGTCAATTGCAGATGGGCAAGTGTGACTCATCAACATCTGAATTTTTTTCCCCCTGTCTAATTTCTTTTGCCCCCTTCTGGAGTTATAAAGGATGAGAACTCAACCCATGTGCCACTTAAAATAGTTTATTCAGTTTTATTCTCCCACCCACATTCTTTTTTTTTTTAAATACATGTATTTTATTATTCTTCATTACATTATTTTCTCCCCCCCCACCCGTCCGTGATAAGACAGAATTGATTTACAGAAAAGAATACAGAAAACACCAAAGCTCCTGGTAGTGGGAGAGATTTCAAGTAGGGAGAGAGAAGCTCTCTCCGTTCCCCTGAGAATTTTTTTTAATGTATAAGAGATATGTTGGGGCAAATACTAGTCAAAGAAAACGGGGAGCTGGAGCAGGCTGGAAGAGACTTCTGAAGGTGCTTGCTTGCATGGACAGTTGTAGAAGTAGGTGTTCATAAGAAGGGACGGAGGCTTATATTTGGACAGTTTGCTCTGTCCTAAAAGATGTTTTTGCTTACTGTAACAAACCTAGACTGGCAGGGTTTTGTTTTTGGTTTTTTCCTTGAAGTATGTGCAGAATTTGTTGTGCATATTTTATCGGTGGTTTTGTAATTTTCACCAACTTTGTAATTCAGACAGTCTTTTTCCCTCCCTTTCTTTCTTTTTTTCTTTTATGGACTCCATTTATGCCTATATTAGGTCATATGAAATTGATCCACAGCTTACTCATGCTTGATTTATGTCTGTTTTCTCATTTTCATTTTTTATATTTCTTATTGCTTTGTCTTCACATTCATTAATCTTTTCTACTATAATGTATAATCTTTCATTAATTTTACTCACTGTGTTTTCTTTTTTAATTATTTTAAAATGACATAAAATAATTGTACATATTGTGGGTAGAGTGATACTTCTATATATATATATGTACACAATGTATAAGGAGCAAATCAGAGTATTTAGTATATCATCTCAAATGTCATTTTTTTGTGTGTGGGTTTGGAACATTCAAAATTCTCTCCTCTAGCTATTTGAAAATACTCAATAAATTATTATCAACTATATTCACACTACAAGGCCATTTAGTATATTCATCTTTCATCTCAGATGTCATTGTTATCTCTAGAAGTTTGATTTGCATTTTTTTATCTTCTATATCTCTAAATAACGTTTTTGAGGAATATGGTTATAATGACTAATGTTTAATGTTTTTGTTTCCAATTCTAACATATGTGTCAGTTATAGCTTGATTTCAATTGATTTTTTTCCTTCTTATGGTTATGTGTTCTTGTTTCATTACATGCCTGGTCATTTTTCATTGGTGTCATACATCGTGGATTTTACCTTGTTTGGATATCAGATATTTGTTATTCTTATAAATATTCTTGAGTTTTGTTTTAGGATTCAGTTATTTAGAAATATAACATAACCTCCATAACCAATATAAACACCTACCTATATTGACGATTCCTTACGTTGACATAATTTTCCTAGACTAGACATGTGCCACATGTACTTATTGGTGCAGTAGGCCTAGTTTCTTATGTTGACCAGTCCCCTGGGTGGTCGTCTTACGGAGGTTCTACTGTAGTTTGCTCCTTTTGGATCTTCTTGCTAAAATTTGTTAGGTGGGACTGGAATAATGTTCAGTCTACTTCTATTATAACAGTTATTTCCCATTTCTTCCCAGTACCCTATAAAAGATTTTCAAATCAGACTGGTGGGAACAGGACCCCCCCACACTGTATGAGTGCCAGATATTATTTCCTTTTAATCCTTTGAGTTCGTTCTTTCCCAAGCCTCTCATAGTTTCCTCATATGTATGTACTACTATTCATGTCAGTACTCAAGTAGGACTCTGCGAATCTCTGAGGTCGTTTTCTCTTTGTGTTGCTTTATCCTGTCTGATACTTTTTTCTGAGAATTTAGCCACCTATTACCCCAGCATCTCAGCTCCCTATTCACTCAGTGTCCACTGGATTTTGCTTGTTTCGCCTATGTATGTTTACTCTGGAAACACTGTGAAGATAGTAATTTGGGACAATTGTTGGGCTTATCTCATTAGCTTTCTGGCTTTCAAGGATTATTCTCCCTCATTGCCTGATGTAATGTCTTTCAGACAATTGTTTCATGTACTCTGTTTTTTGGGGTTTCAGATAGGAGGGTAAACTCAGTCCTTGTTATTCTATCTTGGCTGGAAACAGACGTTGAGCCTGATCTACTCTTCATGTCCTTACCTGTCCTCAATTCATGTATCTATCTCAAACTCTTTTAAATGCAGCCTGAAGCACACCTGTCCCCCCCTGAACTTTCTTGTCCTCATTTTCTTTTGCACATACTGTTTTTGCTTTTAAAATGCTTTCCTGATCCAAAATTATTAAATAGAGTAGGACATAATTAGTCTACTATAATACCTGATTTTGAAGGTCTGATTCAGAGTACATTCTACCTAGAAATGAAAAGAAAAGATTAAAGTGTATTATGACACCTTTTGTTTTCATTTAAACTCTAAGCAGTTTAGAAATAAAGCCCGTATTGCAGCTGGAGATGCCTATTAAATGCTCTTTCAATTAATTAGTCTGCCTAGCCCTTTATCAAATTGAACATTTAGCCTGCATTTGCCTTAGGAGTAGTTATGCTTATCTTACTGATTAAATTATCAGTTTAACATTAGGAAATGTGCTTTAATATAGTTGAAAATGATTTACAACATTATAGCATCCAATTTGAAGAGTTTTCTTTTAAATGTATTTGAACTTTTTTCTATTTGGTATGGACTTATTTTTTTTCTACTTTAGAAAATGAGCCAGAAATTCTAGTGTTCCTACTCTAAGTTTCTTCCTTAAACATAAGTGCAGTAGGATCTTTTGATTTGTTCTATTTGAAGAAAAAGATTATGTTCCAAGGATGCAAATTGTCCTTTGATTTTTTTCACTAGAACAAAAGTGGGAGTAAAATTCTTTTTCTCTGTGGTTTATGAGAGACAAATGACAGATAAAGGCTGATAGGGTGCCTTTATTTTCCTGGAAATAACTTTGAGGGCAAATACAAAGTCAGTCCTATTTTCTGTCTTTATAGTCTCTGTTATTGCAAGGTGATGACTGATTTTTGTAATGAAGGAAACTACTAAAATAACAAAAAGTATTATAGCTAAGAAACTAACAAAGACGATAACCCGAGATACTGAAAGGTTTAAAATTACTTTCTGAATCACTGAGAAGATTAAATTTTAACTGGTATGGTTTTGCTAAAGGTGAGCAGTATAGTATTATGGTGGGGGCACTGGAGTGAATCAAAGACGTAGGTTATATTGTTGTTAGCTTGTGCACTGAAATACCATGTGGTTGAGCAAATCTTAAAGTTTTGAGCTTTAATATCCTCATCTGTCATGACTAAATAAACTAACCTTTAATGGGTAAATTGTATTGTGCGAGGTATATTGGAACCCAATATACCTCTAAAATATTCAGTATAATAATTCAAAATATCAAGCATGCCATTATAGTGAATTACCAAATTGGGTTAGGCTTGACTCTCTTTATTTTTATTTTATTTCATTATTATTATTTTTTTTGAGACAGAGTCTCAGTATGTTGCCCGCAGTAGAGTCCCATAGCGTCACAGCTCACAGCAACCTCAAACTTTTGGGCTCAAGCGATTCTCTTGCCTCAGCCTCCCAAGTAACTGGAACTACAGGTGCCCGCCACAATGCCTGGATATTTTTTGTTACAGTTGTCATTGTTGTTTAGCTGTCCCGGACAGGGATTAAACCCGCCAGCCTCGGTGTATGTGGCTGGTGCCATAACCACTGTGCTGTGGATGCCGAGCCTTGACTCTTATTTTTATTACCATCAATTTCCTACCTGCAGTGTGTTCTGATTATTAAAATCCTATCTGTCAGGGCTGATGCACTAGCAACTATAATTTATAGCAGTGTCATCTTCTTTTAAGACCCTAAAGCATTTATTGTCTGTCACTCATTTAGTAGTTATATACTTGGGATATCTTTAGTAGTTTTGTATTTAGAAGTTAGGATAACTCTTGCATTGTTTACAATTCTATATGTTCAGGCAGGGCACCTGTACTCAGTGATTAGGGCGCCAGCCACATGCTCTGGGGCTGGTGGGTTCCAACCTGGCCTAGGCCTGCTAAAAAAAAAAAAAATAGCCTGGCGTTGTGGTGGGTGCCTGTAGTCCCAGCTATTAGGGAGGCTGAGGCAAGAGAATTGCTTGAGCCCAAGAGTTTGAGGTTGCTATGAACTATGACACCACGGTACTCTACCAAGGGTGCCAAAGTGAGACTATCTCAGTAAAGGAAAAGAAAAAAATTCTGTATGTTCATGTATTACTGCTTCATTTAGATCATAAGTTCCAAGAAAACTCTATTAGCATTTACCACAGCATTGTACACATAGTACATGTAATTTAATAAACAATTGTGTGTGAGTGAATTGTTAGACTGTTACCTAGTCAACATTCTGAGTTATTCACTTGTCATGTAAAAATTCACTCAATATAAGATGTTTCAAAAGTTTTAAAAGTCTTTAACACTATCTGTATAGTGTAGTTAGGTTTTTAGTACTTTTTCAGAGAAGTGCTTTTCAAAAAAATTTTTTTTATAATATTTTGAAAATTACTGAAGTGAGTTAATTGAAATTAGCAAATTGACTTATTTTATTTGGCAGAGAGACCAGTTACTTTGCCTCATACCTTAGTTATCTGAGTGTTTCGCAGCTCTTTTCTCTAACAGTGAAAGAAATCAAAAGAACATTTGAGTAATGTTTAGGCTATCTGAGTGATAGTAGTAGATACTACTATTACTACTGCTACTGCTGCTTTTACAACTAACTCAAAAGCTAGTTAACCTTTCTGAGCTTTAGTTTTCTTATTTATAAAAAACTGAGTGCAATGATGTAATCTTCAGAGATACATTATTCTAGAATTCACATTCCCTGCATGTTTGAGGTAAATGAAGTTTCAGAATCGAAAAGCAGCATTTGATTTTTGCACTTTAAGGTGTTAGTGTTACATTAATTAAATTTTTGTTTAAAAGTGTTTTGTGATCTTATGATCTGCTTTTATGGTTAATTTTCTTTTCTGACTTACAGTACTCCCTCACGTGTTGCTAAAGGAGTTGACCACGCCAAAATGAGTCTACATGGTGCTAGTGGGGGGCATGAGAGATCAAGAGATAGACGAAGGTCAAGTGACAGATCGCGAGATTCATCTCATGAAAGAACAGAATCTCAACTCACTCCTTGTATCAGAAATGTTACTTCTCCAACACGCCAGCATCATGTTGGTATGTAAAATAAACTAACCTTCCCCAAAGTTCTTAAAAGTGTGTTTCTACGTTTTTAAATAGTAATGACTTTGAACTGTGCCTTATACTGCAGAGTAAAATTAGCTTCATATTTCTATTCGGTTGTTTCTATTTTAGCTGAGCTTGGTTCTTGCTGTGAAAAAACAGCTTAGTAAGTGCAACTTAAAGGTGAACTTTTTTGAGTCTAGGACAGTCTTAACAAAGAAGTAACTTGAAAAGCGTTTGAAACTATGATAGTTTTTCAAGTTAATTTTATCTTATGAGATATGTAGTAGTGGTCTATTTTAAAATAGTTTGTAGTAAATATTGATAGGAGTCTCATCAGGCAAATAAAGTAAAAACTAGAATGACCATCTTGCAGTTATTTATTCTGATTTTTGATATTTCAAATTTAATAATAAAAATGGATGAAAATGTGGAGTGTTTTACTGTCCTAGCATCTAGCTCATGTCTGTCCCTCCTGACTACTCATTACTGTATATGAGCATTATTAACCCAGATGAACACCTTGTATGACTCTTAACGCACCAGTCTGTAGCAGAAATGCCTGAGCATGTGAGCTTGCTGAATTTCATTTTCCCTGGAGAACTGACACATAAAGATTGTGACTTATTATATGAGGTAATTTCTAATAGTCTGTTGTAAATAAGAATCATTTATTTTAGGGTCTAATATGCAAAGAAGTTATTCGTGTATTAAGTGAGTCCTTGATGTCAGACTAGTATTTTTAAGGCAGAAATAAACAAAGCAATAAATAAGAGCTGACAGTTTGTTAGATACAAAAGCTTGGTGTTTGTTGGGGAGTAGAGTAGCAGGATATAATAAATTATTATTTTAGTAAATTTTGCCTTTGGGATACAACCAACACTGTGACAGACAATAGAAGGGAGGTGTCATAATATCTCTGGAGATATGGCAAACCTAATTATATAATCGGTAATGTTGTACAGAGTGTTCTCAGTAGCCTGAGTCATGGAAGAATTTGCCAAAAGCTGATGAAACTGATGAGATGGAGGTACATTTTTAGGTCACCTTTAAAGTTTAGTGCTCTAACTAGCCTTTAAATGAAACATCACAAAATCTTAGTTTTTATATATTTTTTTTAGAGAATATTGGAACATCTAAAGAAAATTTTAACAAATTTTCTACCTATAAAACTTATAGGTTTATGAAGCCTATGAAATTTATAGCATTCAACAAACATGAGAATGAGAAGGAGCAGTAAATCGTCAGTCACGAAGGCCACTTTATTTGGTAGACATAAATATTCTTAAGTAGAAAGTATTTATTGTGGTCTTTTGTGATTTTTTTCTTCCTTTTGGACCTTCTTTTTATAAGACAAATTGCTAGTTTTAGAATGCCCTTATTAATATAGTGAGATTCCAGAGTTTGTACTTTGTGTTTTCAGAATAGTGTCATCCCTTTTAGTAATTAGGACAGTTTAAATTGGTATTTTTTTTTAATTAGTATTCTTATTGATCTTTTACTAATTGTCAGAAGCTTATTTATTTGACTTGGGAGAATATTTGTTTCTTTGGGTTTCTATATATTTTTAAGTGAAGCAATAACATAAAATTTTTCTTAATTTTGATCTTCGTTTGGGTCAGTATTACTCACCTATACATCTTTTGAAAAATCTACAAATAAAGATTTTAGAAAGCATTTGATATTTCGGATTTTATTCTTGGGAACTGAATTAATATTTACGATATTCTATGAAAAAAGTGTTATTTGAGATCTAATGAAGAAATGCTATTTAAAACAACTTTTTTTAAATTAAGCATTTTAAAAGATGTGTACAAATCTTAAATTTTTAAAAGAAAATTTGCATAACTTTGTTTAATGTCTTTATTTCAGAACGGGAAAAAGATCACAGTTCCTCTCGTCCAAGTAGTCCACGTCCTCAAAAAGCATCCCCAAATGGTTCTATTAGCAGTGCTGGGAACAGCAGCAGAAACAGTAGTCAGTCAAGTTCAGATGGTAGCTGTAAGACATCTGGTGAAATGGTGTTTGTATATGAAAATTCAAAAGAAGGAGCTCGGAATGTCAGAACCTCAGAACGAGTAACACTAATAGTGGATAACACTAGATTTGTTGTAGACCCATCTATTTTTACTGCACAGCCAAATACAATGTTGGGCAGGTTTGTATTATTATTACAATTCTTTGTATTACTAATTATAAGGCACTTTCATAGCCATTATTTATTATTTAAAATTAAGTTTAATTACTAATTAATTAGTAATTCAATTTAGCTACTATTTCTAGCAGTAATTCTGTTAGAATATAGCATTCCTATTTTATAGATGAAAGAACTAAAAAGATGAAAGAGCTAAAAAGTGGTAGAGAGAAAGCTTGAACTTGGTTTTATTTCTAACATTCTTTGCAGTAATCAGGAGGAGTGGCAAACATATTAGTTATTGAAGTTAGGATCTCTGCAGAGTGAGATAATAGATTGAATCTAACCAGATGAATTTGGCTGTGATAGTATGTTTCCTGCACTTGGGTTCCCAAATTCAACCACCAAATATAGAAGGTGCCAACATTGTTTAATGGGTAAAAGCAAAAACAAAAACAAAAACTCAGAAATTTGGTTAGCTGTAAAGTTAGCATGAGTGGTTAGTTCGATGTAGATACTTGAAAGGAATGTCATTGAAAGTAGTTAGTAGAATAAAGGAGAGCATAGTCATTTCTGATTTGTATCGGTTCAAAGTAATAGCTCAATTTAAAGTTTGTGGTTATGGGAACCAAAATTTAAGTAGGCTATAGATAATGTGGTCTTGATTTTTCAAATTGTCCAAAACTAGGATGAGTTATAGAATCAGTATGTTTGGTCATGCTAATATAAAATGAGAAAACATATAAGTGAAATAGAAGTTTACATGAGATAAAAATATGTGGTATTTTTCTAGATTGTTTATAGGATGTCTGTTGTGTCTGTATGATTTGTCATTGTCTCTTAATACAGACTACTTTTTTTTTTTTGCAGTTTTTGGCCAGGGCTTCCCCATAATATTAAAACTACAAAAAAGCCTACAGTATTTTTTTTCTTGTAGATATAAAGTCTACCATCAATGCTAAAGGAAAACACTTGTAAGAACTTATTCTGGGCAGGCACGTTGGATTAGCACTCTGGGAGAAAGCAAGTGGACTGCTGAAGCTCAGGAGTTTGAGACTGGCCTGAACAAGAGTGAGACTCGTCTCTACTAAAAATAAAAAAACTAGCTGGGCATTGTGGTGGGTGGGTTTGAACCCGCCACCTCTGGCATATGGGGCTGGCGCCCTACTCCTTTGAGCCACAGGCACCACCCAGACTACTTTTTTTTTTTTTTTTGAAGTTGCTCAAGGCAGCTTCAAACTCTTGGGCTTGAGCGACCCTCTTGTCTCAGCCTCGGAGCCACCCACCACAATGCCCAGCTAGTTTTTTTATTTTTAGTAGAGACGAGTCTCACTCTTGTTCAGGCCAGTCTCAAACTCCTGAGCTTCAGCAGTCCACTTGCTTTCTCCCAGAGTGCTAATCCAATGTGCCTGCCCAGAATAAGTTCTTACAAGTGTTTTCCTTTAGCATTGATGGTAGACTTTATATCTACAAGAAAAAAAATACTGTAGGCTTTTTTGTAGTTTTAATATTATGGGGAAGATTGTTATGGCAGTTATTAGGAAGGTGACTTGTCACTGCTAATAATGCTTCATATTTTTACATAATATTTATAGAAGCATACAGTAGAAAAAAGTAGATATTTGAAATTTTGCTTTACCTGTTAGACTATATTTTCTTTTAAAAAAATGATTTTAAGTATCCATGGTGATCTGCAGAGAAAAGCTTTCCCCCTTGTAAAAAATTTAAATATTGGGCTATGCCTGTGGCTCAAAGGAGTAGGGCTCTGGCCCCATATGCTGGAGGTGGCAGGTTCAAACCCGTTTGGGCCAAAAACTGCAAAATATATATACACATATATATATATATATATATACACACACATATATATACACATATATACATATATATATATATAAATATTTGAGAAAATTGCATGACATTTGATTCTAAAAAGACTTGTCTTTTTTGTTTCCAATCAATGAAAACTTCTTTTCGTGTCGCTTGATTAAAGCATATCTTTGCAGATAAAAATTAATATTCATGGGAACTGTAAAAAGAGGTTGCATTCTTTTTGAAACTTTGAAATAAAAAATAATATGTGCCTTTTCCTTAAATTTCTGTATTCCAACAAATTATTTGAATTAGGAGACTGTTGAGTAGCATATTTAGCTCAACTGTATTTACTTTGGAAACAGTGACACCATTGAATTCAAAGTTTTAACTCTCCTTAATCATGATTTTTAAATTTTCTCAAGAGTACTGCAGTAAATTTTTCATTGCAAAAGACATCTTTTGTGGCTTGGCGCCTGTGGCTCAATGGGCTAAGGCGCCAGCCACGTACAGCTGAGCTAGCGGGTTCGAATCCAGCCCAGGCCCGCCAAACAACAATGACGGCTGCAACCAAAAAATGGCCGGGCGTTGTGGCGGGTGCCTTTAGTTCCAGCTACTTGGGAGGCTGAGGCAAGAGAATCGCCTAAGCCCAGGAATTGGAGGTTGCTGTTAGCTGTGATGCCACAGCACTCTATCTAGGGTGACAGCTTGAGGCTCTGTCTCAAAAAAAAAAAGACATCTTTTGTGAATTGCCTCTCTTCTAAATAGTTACTGTTAAAGGGTCAACAATCTGACTTGAAAAAGAACATAAATCCATTTGTTTTTTTATATAAGAACTAATTGTAAGAGCTTTTTATCCATATTCTTAAACTTTTCATTCTCCTTTTCTTTATTGCTGTCTATCATAGCATATGATTGCTTGTTAAAGTTCTAAGATGCAATTCTAAGGGTTTTAAGCAGGATTTCTTACATTTATAGTTAAGATTGTAAAATGTAAAACAACCTGACTTGCCTGTATCATCTTACATTTTCCTGGTTAATCTTGCTAACTGTGCTGCATTATAGCATTAACTTTGCAATGAAAAGAGTAGTTTTAAGGAAAAGGCACAGACAACATGATTTCCCTTTTTCCTTTCTGGTAATATTAGTATAAAAATACCAGCTTTGCTCCTAGATAGATTGATTGTTATTTTTTTGTTTCTGAGAAGGAGGGGTTGGGAAATTCTTCAACTTCTGAACTTTGTCATTTAATTTTATTATTGCTTACAGGGAATCTATATTACTCTTCTCTCCCATTAAAATGAAAATATTTTTAATACTCCCTTATTTACAATGTTTGCCTCAATAAATTTCTCATGAAAATTTTAATTACTTTAATGATATAATTTAATGCTTAAATTAGAATTCCTTTTTCCTTTTACACATGGAATCTTCTCTTTTGAAGGAAGTATCATATTAATGTATTTCTCAATTATTTGCTTTCATAGGATGTTTGGATCTGGCCGAGAACATAACTTTACACGTCCCAATGAGAAGGGAGAGTATGAAGTGGCAGAGGGAATTGGTTCCACTGTGTTTCGAGCTATTCTGGTAAGTGTTTCTTATGTGTACTGGCTCAATCATAAGACCCCATCTTGGTAGTTAGTTGGATGGGGAGCAGGGTTCTATCTGGATATCTCTTTGGAAGTGCTTTGTTTCAGTACATAAAGATAATATGATATAAACAAATGAATTTTATAACCTTTGGGAAGATAGAGTAGGGAATAATTTATCTCTTAGTTCTGCATAGGCAGTTCTTTCAAATAGATAGTAGTAGCATTTCTAGAGTGTTATTTTTTCCTCCTTCCTTCTCTTAAATACAATAAATTGATTATTTTTGCTAATATTTTATTGCATATAACCAGCAATGTAGAGACTTATGAACATTAAGCATCATCTCCAATATATTTGTTAGGATCTTTTTTTTTTTTTTAAATTTCAGGTTAACATTAGAGGATATACAATTAGGTTACATTGTTTGAGTTTGTTAGGTAAAGTCCAAATTGTAGTTGACTTACATTGTACCTGCTAGGTGAGAGCTTATCACACCCGCTCCCCTTTTTGAATTTAAGTGTGTTTTTCTCTCATGTGGGCATCATTTACTAGATTCATGTTAATATTGAGTACACTGGATGCTTGCTTTTCCATTCTTGTGATACTTTACTTAAGAGGGTATTCTCTAAATCCTTCCAGGTATATATAAAAGATATAAATTCTTCATCTTTTTATGGCTAAGTAGTATTCCATGGTATACATATACCAAAGTTTATCCATTCTTGGATTGCCAGCAAACACATGGAAAAATACTCTTGTCCCTAATCATCAGAGAATTGCAAATCAAAACCACCTTGAGATATCATCTAACCCCAATGAGAATAGCCCACATCACAAAGTTCCAAAGCTGCAGATGCTGGCATGGGTGCAGAGAGAAGGGAACACTTATACACTGTTGTTCAGATTGCAAAATAATACAGTCTTTTTGCAAAGTGTGGAGAATCTTCAAAGAGCTAAAAATAGACCTTCCATTTTATCCTACCATCCCATTACTAGTTATCTAACATGATGAAAAAAAATCATTTTACCATAAGGACGTTTGCACTTGCATGTTTATAGCAGCTCAATTCACAATTGCAAAGATGTGGAAACGACTCAAGAACATCTTTGTTTTTTGAGATAAGATCTTGCTCTGTCATCTGGGCTAGAGTACAGGAGCATCATAATAGCTCATTGCAACTTCAGATTCCTGGGCCCAGGTCATCTTCCTGCCTCAGCTTCCCAAGTAGCTGAGACTGCAGGCATGTACCACCACACCTGGCTAGTTTTTCTATTTTTTTTTTTTTTGTAAATATAGGGTCTTGCTATGTTGCTCAAGCTGGTCTTGAATTCCTTTTTTTTTTTTTTGAGACAGAATCTCACTTTGTTGCCCTTGGTAGAGTGACACGGCATCAGAGCTCACAGCAACCTCAAATTCTTGGGCTTAAGCCAGCGGTTCTCAACCTGTGGGTCACAACCCCCTACATATCAGATATTTACATTATGATTCATAACAGTAGCAAAATTACTGCTATGAAGTAGCAACGAAAATAAGTTTATGGTTGGGGGTCACCACGACATGAGGAACTTATTAAAGGGTCACAGCATTAGGAAGGTTGAGAACCACTGGCCTTAAGCAATCCTTTTGCCTTAGTCTCCTAAATAGGTGGGGCTACAGGTACCCCCAACAATGCCCAGCTATTTTTATAGATGGACTCTTGCTCTTGCTCAGGCTTGTCTCGAGCTCCTAAGCTTAAGCACTCTACCTGCCTTGGCCTCCCAGAGTGCTAGGATTATAGGCCACCACGTGAGCCACCACGTCTGGCCTGGTCTTGAATTCTTGACCTCAGGTGTTCCTCCTTTTAGAATTACAGGCATGAGCTACTGCACCCAGCACAGAATCTTTGTTTTAAACCTTTTTTTTTTCTTTTTGAGGTTTTAACCTTTTGTTTTGAGGACTGTTTGAGTTTATATTACAGAGTCCTTATTTATAATTTCAAGCCAGAGATAAAGATTTGATTTGATTTATAGTGCGTGACAGTTTATGCCACAGTCTGAAAATAAAGTTGGTTTTTTTTTTAGACACATCTCATTTTGTTGCCCTGGGTACCATGCCATGGCATCATACCTCACGGCAACCTCAAATTCTTGGGTTCAAGCGATCCTCTTGCCTTAAGTCTCTGAAGTAGCAGAGATACAGTTTTCTTAAATAGCTTTGAGGGGAGGGAATTTCCTGAGATGGAAGATAGGGAAAATAGTTGATCTTTATCAGGCTTTAATATTTCCATTGATGCAATAACCTTAGAAATTATATTATTGGTTACTGTGGTTCTGAATGTCAAGAAGTTTGAATGTTAATTCGAGTGTGAGGGGGTGCTTTTTTAGCTGTCCATGTTTGTATTTAACCCCCTATCAAGTTGACAAGAAGAATTTTTTTTTTAAATCACAAATAGCATTCTTTATTTGTCATTATTAAAAGCCTGAATTTTAGATTCTTGGACTGGTGGTTCATACCCATCAGTTTGTTCAACTTTAACTTACCACCTGTCTCATCCCCAGTAGCTTTTTCAGAACTATTACCTTCACCATGACGCTCCAGTTGAGTTTTCCTGATTCAAACTTGGGTTTCTTCAGCATTTTTACTTTTCTAATGAAGACATCATGGAGGGGATAAACAGATTGGCATGTCTTTTCTATGTCTTTTCTAGTGCTGTCTGGAATCAGTTTATTGACAACTTCTTTCAAGTCATTTGTCTGCACCTCTCTGGTCATGATTGCCATCATTTTCTTCCAGATTTGGCAAATCTG
>CAUYRH010100907.1:0-32269 GCA_963574655.1 Perodicticus potto
AGGAAAGGGGACTTCCCAAGTTGGGGTTAGGGAAGGTGAATTAGAGGGGAGAGTTTTGATCATGACTAGATCTCCAGGAGGGAAAAGTTCCTGTTTTAGTTAGTATGTCCCTCCCCAAAAGGGGAGCAGGACTTTCAGGCATTATTAGGGAGGCATGAGAGAACAGCAAGTCATCCCAATTGCAGCTTAAAGGCTGGAAGAAAAATTTGGTAACCGGCTTTCCAGACACCCCCTGTATAGTTATGGATTTGGGAGATAAAAGACCAGGGTTAGAGAGGAGTACAGAAAAGGTTGCTCCAGTGTCCAAAAGAAATTTTATCTCCTGGTGCTCCACTATAAGGCAAACCTGGCGCTCTTGAGGGGTGATGACACAAGCTGGAGCCATGAGAATTTGCCCCAGGCACCCTCAGTCCAGTTTGGGCTCTGATGGGGTCACTATCCCAGGAGGCCTTTGCCTCTGGGGACAGGCCACCCTCCAGTGGTCCCCCTTGCATTCTGGACAGGGGCCAGGTGGCTTGCCCAGCCAGTGGTGCTGCTGGGGGTAGTCTTTTCTGAAGTGGCCAGTCTGACGACATTGGAGGCACTTGTTTTTAGCTCCTCTGGTTTCCCTCTGCCCCGGAAAGTTGCTCGTTTGTTGGAGTGCCATTACTAGAGCTGTCATTCTTTTCTGTTCCTTTCTCTCTTTTTCTTCCTTTCTCTCCAGGTCTCGGTTATAAGAGACCATAGTGGCCGTTTTAAGAAGATTCTCCAGGTTATGGTCTGGGCCTAGAGCCAATTTCTGGAGTTTTCTTTGAGTGTCTGGAGCCTCTTGAGTGATAAATTTGCCTTTTAAAATAATCTGACCCTCTATGGAGTCAGATGTCAATTGGGTGTGTTTTCTCATTGCCTCCCTAAGCCTCTTTTTTTTTTTTTTTTTTTTTTTATTAAATCATAGTTGCGTACACCAGTGCAATCAAGGGGCACAATGTGCTGGTTTCATATACAATCTGAAATGCCCCAAACCATTTTTATTAAACATTTTTAACTATTTTATTTTTTATTTGTAGGTAAAGGAAGTCATTTTCTATAATTTAAATGCAGATGGATAACTATAAATGTGTAACAAATGTATTTCTTATTAGAATAAAGGCAGTTTGCTTTAAGTAAATGTATAGTTTACTCTCTAATCAGACCCTTTAAATAAAAACATGTAAAATACTATGCCTGGATTATCTCCCTACATGAGTTACTCTTCATCTTTATGCCAATCTCTTTGGCAATTTCACTTATTCTAAGATTTCCTAAATTCTTTCAGTGTGGATCCTTGTTGTGCATATTCATGTATCAAAGACATGTGCACAAGCACACACATGCACATATCCACGCAATTGAGTTGACTACACCTTAAGCTTTCTTGGTTATCAAAATGTGAAACTTACTTTACCATTTTAACTAATTTAAAGTGTATAAGTTTAGTGGCATAAAGAACATTTACAATTTTGCGCAACTCACCATTCCTATATAGTTCCAGAACTTTTTCATCATCCCAAACCTATTAAGTAGTCACTACTCATTCCTCTGTTCCTAATACCACTAATGTACTTTCTATCTCTTTGGATTTGCCTATTCTGGACATTTCATATGAATCATATGAGGCCTTTTGTGTCTGTCTTCTTTCACTTAGTATAATTTTTTCAAAGTTCAGCCTTGTTTTGTATTACTTTTCTTTTTGACTGTTGTAATATTCCATTGTTGGGATATACTAAATATTGTTTATCCTTTCATCAATTGATGAACATTTGGCTTATTTCTACCTTTTGGCTATGGTGACAAAGGTAGAATTTTTTTTAATATTTATGTACAAATTTTTGTTTGAACACTTGTTTTAAGTAATTTTGAGTAGCTGTAGTCCCAGCTATTTGGGAGGCTGAGGCAAGAGGATTGTTTGAGCCCAAGAGTTTAAGGTTGCTGAGAATGCCATAGCACTCTATCAAGGGCAATAAAATGAGACTTTGTTTCAAAAAAATAGTAATAATAATTTTGAAGTAATGTTGAGTATATACCCAGGAATAGAATTGTTGGGCCATATGGTAATTCTGTTTAATTAATAACAATACCACAAACTTAGTGGTTTAAGCAACACAAATTTATTATCTTATATTTCTATAACAACATAGAAATTAAAGGGCTAAAATCAAGGTGTTGGAAGGGTTGCATTCCTTTCTGGAGACTCTAGCGTAAGATCTGTTTTCTTGCCCATTTGGGTCATCAGCAGAATTTAGTTCCCTACAGTTATAAAAGTGAAACCCCCATTTCCTTGCAGGTTCTCAGGTTAGAGTCATTCCCAGCCTTTGGAGTCCCCCTGCACTCTCTGGCTCATCGCCTCCTTCTCATCTTCAAAATCAGCAATAATAGATGGAGTCCTGTCACACTTCTAATCTTTCCCTCTTCTTACATCTCATGTCTCTGAACCACTTATTATGCCTCCTTCTTCTGCTTTTTAGGACTCATGGGATTAGATGAGACTCACCTAAATAACCCAGGATAATCTTTCCATCTACAGGTATTTAACAACACAGGGACATTGTTCTATCTCACAAACACACACATATAAGCATACATTTTCAGCTAGGTGGACTATAGAGAGTAAGCAAAGAACAGAAGGGTAGACTTGGACTAAATCTAAAGGGATACTAACTTTGAAGATTTTTGTGTTTTGCCCATTCACGACTTAACTATTTCCTATTTTAACTTAGAAACAACTTACCCAGTCTTTTACCTTCTGGTCTAGTCATGTCTAATGGTACTTATTCTTGGGGTAACCACACAAATTTCAATTTTGTACATAATATCCTGAATATCTCAGAATACTCAGCCAATGAAAAGCATAATAGACTGAACATTCAGAGATCCTTTTTCCAGGAACATCTTGGTCCAGGCACTGGAATGCATAGTAATAGATTATTGCAGAACCCTCTAAAGCCAGGAAGCCGGGAAAAGCTTGCAACAACTAGATGGCAGGTTCCAGTATTACTAGAAGGCAAGACGTTTACTTTAGGTTTCCAAAAGGAGAAACTAAGCAGCCCTCTCCTATCATCAATACTCTTCCCCCCCAACTGAGTTAAGTAAGTTTTATGAGATATAAATATGTGCATTGAGTAGTACTAATTTAATTAACAACATTAGGTGTATCATGTCTCATAGGCTGAGGATCATTAGTATCAGGAAAGTTAAAAAGCTTCCTATTAAATAAATGCCATCTTCTAAAACTCAAATATAGGAATTCTTAGTAAGCACAGATAAAAAGTCAAGGAGAAAACTATTTTCAAAGAGGGCAAGTCTAACACTGATAAGGATGACTAAAAGCCAAAGAACATAAGAGATAAAAGGGAATATGAGATTATTTAACCTAATTTTTTCATTTTATATTGGGGAAATCAAAATATGAGGAAGAGACTTTCCCAAGATCACCTAGTCCATGGCACTATCGCAAGTATTCTGATTTCTTCATGATCCACATCCTGGGGTGATTCACGGGAGGTGGTTCAGTCTATTATTATTGCCAAATTGATTCTAATATCTCAGCCATTTTATTCTGGGGTTTCAATACTGGGGACAAAAATGTAAAATGTAGGTGAAACTATGCTAATCATTACCACTGTAAAAAAACTCTAGTTTGAGTTCTACTAGTAAAGTCAGTAAAGAACATCTTTTCAAAAGTAATAGGGGATGACTTATGAAAAGCAATGAGCTCTGATTCTGTCCTAAAGGCCAATGTACCTAAAACACCATAGACAGTATAGAACTCAAGATTCACTAGTTTTGCATATGAGACTTTAGAAGGCTAGGTGTATATAAAATTACCATTGGATTCCGGGAAAAGAAAGTAGGAAAAAAGGTTAATGGCTTCACCTCCTCCACACCTGACGTTCTGCCAAGACTTTTAAAACTCTATTACCTCATAAAAAGTAGGAGTCAAAATAAAGATATCTTTGAAACCTGTGCTGTCCAGCACCTTATGGGACACAATTAACATAAAAACCATAGCTTTTGTATTCTTTTCCGGACTGAAATTTAAAAAAAAAAAAATTCAACATTTCAAGGAGTCTGTTGGCCTATCAGAGCCTCTCAACCCTAGCACCTATGCAATTAGCCAGTCATAGATTTAGCAATTAATCCTATGATCGCTGTCCAGGCAATTTGCTACTTGAGATTAGTTAGCTGTTGCCAGATACCCTCTGTAAAAGTGGGAGATTCCAGCAGGCTAGTTCCTACGGGACACTGAGAAACATACTGAGAAAAGGGATAAAGGAAAAAGACATGAGGAAAGCAACAATAGGTGCCTAACTGGCCCTGAATAGCTTCTGAATTATCTGCCATTTCTTAGAATGGGCTAGTAACTTATAGATCCTAACATAAGGCTATGCAGTTTTAATATCTTTGTTGTTGTTATTATTATTACCCAAAATATTGTACTTGTACTTTCACATTTGTAGGGAGGACTTCTGCCTTTCTCTCTTTATATACTATATATCAACACTCATTGTCATTATCCCAGTCTGTTATAGTCACCTGGTATCCATAAATTTCCCAAACTCTCCATGTCTCATCATACTCAACGGTATCCTGCTATAAAAAAGAAGCTACAGTATTAAAATTCACAACACACTTTTCCAATCAGAACTCAGGTTTTGTTTTTGTTTTTGTTTTTTTTTTTGAGACAGTCTCATTATGTCACCCTCGGTAGAGCGCTGTGATGTCACAGCTCACAGCAACCTCCAACTCTTGGGCTTAAGCGATTCTCTTGCCTCAGCCTCCCAAGTAGCTGGGACTATAGGCGCCTGCCACAAAGCTTGGCTATTTTTTGGTTGTAGTTGCCATTGTTGTTTGGCAGGCCTGGGTTGGGTTCAAACCCGCCAGCTCTGGTGTATGTGGCTGGCGCCCTAGCCGCTGAGCCACAGGCACCAAGCCAGAACTCAGTTTTCCTTTTTTCTTTTCTTTGAGATGAGAATCTCACTTGGTCACCCTGGGTAGAGTGTTATGGCATCTCTGTAGCTCACAGCAACCTCCAACTCATGGGCTTGAGCAAACCTCTTGCCTCAGCCTCCTTAGTAGCTCTGACTATAGGCCATGACGTCCAGTTAGTTTTTCTATTTTTAGTAGACACAGAGTCTCACTCTTGCTCAGGCTGGTCTCCAACTCCTGAAATCAAGCAATCCACCTGCTCCTGCCTCCCAGAGTGCTAGGATTACAGGCATGAGTGACAATGCCCAGCCAGAAATCAGTTTTCTATTTACCAAAAAGACTGCTGCTCCCAAACAGGCTCTTTGACCACTTTCAAGTGACTTCAGCATTTCTTAAAAAGCTGGGTTTCTTTAAGTCTCACTGCCAACTTATGATCAGGGACTTTATCACCCAGCTTACAGTTTTCCTTTCCCTATTAAATAATCATTCTGGGTAACATTTATTATCAGGTACGTATCAATCTATATTGTGAATGAAAGAAATTCACATCTAAGAACACTTGGGACGATCCTTTTTTACTTCATTAAAAAGTACAGAGTTTATATCTAGCATGTATAACATACTTTAAAATCAATGATCAAAACTTCTTTCTGAAATCCCTTCTTTTAATGCCACATCAGCTTGCTTTGTAGAACAATTCATGTCTAAAATGCTATTAGCCATTGATACTTAAAACTAAGGCAATCATGTAGAGATTACATACTCATACTTCTTTCCTCCAAAAAAATACTTACTAAAAAGCTTGACATGTCCTAGAAATTCTTCTAGACACTAAGAATAAAGTTGTTCACAAAATGAGCAAAATCCTTTTCCTCATGAAAATCATTTTTTAGTGGAGGGAAGAACAAATTAAACAACACATGTAAGATGTATAATCTAGAAGATGATGGAATTCTTCATGGAAAAATGAAGTAAGAAAGAGAATAGAGTTTAGCTTTGGTGAAGAGGTGATAGAGGTGGGAGAGACTTACAATCTTAAATAGGAAAGTCTCAATGTAGTGAGTTTTAAGTGATGTGGTAAGGAGCAAGCAATACAGCAATGTAGAAAAGAGGTTTCCAGGAAGAGTCCTATCAAGTTCACAGGTCCTGAGATGGGAGTGTGCCTAGCACATCTAAGAAAATAAGGAGGCTGTCGGAGAGAGAGCAGAGTGACTGAGGAGAAGTTAAAAGGAGTGTGCGTGTGTGTGTGTGTGTGTGTGTGTGTGTGTGTAGATGCTATAACAGTGTTTTTCAACCTTTTTTATCTCATGGCACACTTGAACCTATAGTTAAACTTCCGCAGTACACTTAAATTATGTTGATCAAAAAAGAAAAAAAAAAGAAGAGTAAAAAAAAGAACATACTGTGCTTTGAACTTTTGCAAACAATTTAATTAATGCTCTTTAAGAATTTTTGTGGTATACCTAAGATTCTCTTGTGGCACACTGGTTGAAAATTACTGCTCTGTAAGATTTTGAAGATCATTAAAAAGACTCTAGTTTTTCCTTAGTGTGAAATAAGAAGCCTATGTGGAATTCTGGGCATGATCTGACTTTTGTTTTAACTGTTTCGTGCTTGTGGTCATATGGAGACAGTTCATAAGGGGACAAACTCATGGAGATGAGTTAAAAAGCCATTACAAGAATACAAGGAGAAATAATACATTATGTGAACCAGGAAAAGAGAGATGATAATTAAAAATGATTTGTTTCTGGATATAATTTGAAGATAGAGAAACCATAATTTGTTGACAGACTGGATGTGGGATGTGTAAAGAAAGGAGTCAAGGATGACTCCAAAGTTCCTATTCCTAGAAGAAAGAGGTAGAATTGCCATTAATTGAGATGAAGAGAATTGCAGAAGGACAGGCTTTTATGGAGGCTATAGGGAAATCAGGAACTTATTTTAAAACATCTTAAGCTATAATAGAATGTAAAACACTAACAATGTTTTATTATCATACATGATGAAGATAAATATATTTGTAGCATAGAGATTATGTTACATTTTCAACATGCTAATCACTCTCACTTAAAACTCTTCACTGCTTCAGCAAGGATTATTTGTAAACTACTTTAGAAGTCAATCCTAGAAAGATTTCAACATCTTGAATTGGTTACAGAGTTTAGATTGACATTTTGGTATAATTTTGGAGCTCAGTTAAGTGGGCCACATATGTCTCAGAGATATAACAAGGATGAAATTCTGGATGAACTCCAAGGGTGCATTTGCATTGAGAAAAATGCCCCATCATTGGAGAACAGAAATAAAAAGGCAGTACCTGATACTTGAACCCAGGTGTTCACCAGGGTTGGAAAAATATGACCAAGTGTTTAGTCTGAAAAGTCATCTCCTGTTGAAGAAGTAAGAGTGATTTATCAGGTGAGGAGCTATTTCCCTTCCAGCATGACCCATTAGCTACACAGTGCACCTCTTTGGTAGCCCTTCCTCATAGCCCTCACTGAAGTGCACATGTGCTAGGTCCCAGAGACTGTTAGCAAAATTCCTTTTCCCTGTATCTGATTCTGCCTTTCCCAGAGCTGTATTTCTGCATGTCATTTAACAAGATTAAAGTGAGGTGAGAATTAAGAGCAAGGAGTAGGAGAAAAATGATGACTTTATTTATTTACAGGAGTTTGAATATAAACATTATTCAGAAATTCAATCTAGTTCCATTACTTCTGAAATGCCACAAAACAATATTAAGTCAATGCATTCAGCAAGCAATTAGGAAAGCATAATATCTAACAGGAACTATGCAACCCACTAAGGAAGGGGCAATTCAGAAATAAATAAAACAGGGTTCCTGCTCTTGGTGAACTCAGAATCTAATGGTGAAGGCAGATGATTAAACAAGTAATTACAAGAGCATTTGTAATGAAGGGACATACAAAATATCAGGGACCCAAAGGGGAAACAATTAAATCTGCCTGAGGAGGTTTGGAAGGATTTATAGAGACATTTGAGCCAAGCTATGAAGGAAGGGAAGGAGTTTCTCATTCTACCAGGAGAGGGAGAATGAGATAAGGCAGAGGGGACCTAAAGCTTACCCTCTCAGGGGATGAGAGAATATTAAGAGTAGTCTGGGTAGAGGGTACATGAGAAAGAGTGACAGAAAGAGGAGACTGGAAAGACCAGCTAGGATCAGACCTTCCTTATCAGGGGTTTGTCCTTTGTTCTTTAAGCAACAGTGAGATTACAGGCTTTTTAAACAGGCAAATGACGTGATCATAGTTCTATTTTTAAAAAATAGTAGGTGGGAGAAAGGAAGAAAAGAAACAGAAGATCATCAATGGCAGTGGATAAAACAGATCAAGAGAAGAAGAAAATGGAATTTCACACCTTACAGAAAGAACCATGAACATATCTACTCCCATACCTTTTCCCCATGCTCACAACCTTTCATTACCTCCCACCAATTAAATTAAATGTTCCTTTCACTATCATTTTATCAAGCTGTCAGTGAGAAGAAATGTCCACACAAAAAGAAAGTTGGAGGACTGGTACTCCAGAAAAAAAAACATAGAAAACCACTTTCTCCCTTTGAATTATTTCTCTTAGAGGTTATACAAGAAGGAAAAGTTAAGAATGTCATAGGGAACTCTAACCACACTTATATTTAGAACAGAGGGAAGCATTTATGAATGAACACACACACATACACACAATGCTTGCACTGACAACTGATAAGCAGTATAAACACCAAAAAGAATCTTTACGTCTATCTTACATCATAATGCACATTCATTTTCAGTGATGTTGGCAATTTGCTGTTGTCTGATGTAGTTCTTTTTCATATAATCTTGGTTTCTCAGAACCACTTTCTCTCCATTGTCACTCCAAGTCTCTTATGGTGCTAAGACACTAAATACTACAGGCTGTCACTTTAGTATTTTATGAGAAGACCAGAATACTCCTATAGGGAATCTGGAGCTTGCCTTCATCAGGCCCAATGCACTAAAGTTCTGGGAGGAATTTAGGAGACCTCTCTCTCTGACTCATGTTTAGCTTAGATGAACACGTCAATCTTTAGATTAGGTTTCTAGCATATATTTTTAACACAGTCTGGAAAATGGAGGAGTTATACCTTAACTTTGTTGGCCAATAGAAGGCCACTCTGCATTTTTCTATAATAACACTGGAGACAAGTAATGGTTTGCACATTTTTTGTTATGAGCAGGGGATTACATTTCTCCAGATGATCAAAGTTTTCAGAGACACTATGAATATTGATTTTCATATGCTTTGGTCATGTAACACTTTTACAACAACTAAAAACCAAAGCAAACTAATACAACCTTTTTGGAAGGAAGTATGGAGAACTCTCAAAGAACTCAAGCTAGCCCTCCTGTTTGATCCTGCAATACCATTACTGGGTATCTACCCAGAAAGGAAAAAATCCTCTCATCATAAGGACACCAGCACTAGACTTTTTATTACAGCTCAATTTACAATTGTCAAAATGTGGAAATATTAAGTGTCACCCCACTAACTTTACCATCTTTAAGCTTATACTGAGTGATATCTTTATGACATCACAGTGGGTGTTACCCTTGGTTACCATCTTTTAGCTTAGTCTCAGTGACGTCCTTTTGATGTCACAGTGGGGTTGGCCCTGGGTTACCATCTTTAAGCTTAAACTGCGTGATGTCCTCATGACGTCACAGTCAGTTTTGAACTGGGTTACGATCTTTCAGCTTAACCACACTGACATCCTCCTGGCCTCACAGTGCATTTTCCCCTGGGTTACCATCTTTAAGCTTAACCTTAGTGACGTCCTGGGATTTTCTCTTGGTTACTGTCTTTTACTTTAGCCTCAGTGATGTTGTTTTGACGTCACAGTTCATTTCTTACCTTGGTTACTGTCTTTTAGCTTAACCTCAGTGATGTCTTCCTGATGTCACAGTGGGTTTTTCCCTGGGTTGGTGTCTTTAAGCTCAGCCTCAGTCACGTCCTTTTGATTTCAAAGTGGTTTTTCCCTTGATTACCTTCTTTAAGCTTAACCTCTGTGACGTCTCGACTTCTCAGTGGATTTTGCCTTAGGTTACCATCTTTAAGCTTAACCTCCGTGATGTCCTCGTGAACTCACAGTGGGTTTTTCCGTGGTTTACCGTTTTTGAGTTTAACCTCCGTGATGTCCTCCTGAAGTCACAGTGGGTTTTGCCCTGGGTTACTGACATTTAACTTGAACTCAATGACGTCTTCCTGATGTCACATTGGGTGTTGCTCTGGGTTAACAAGTTTAAGATTAACCTCAGTGACGTCCTGTTGACTTCACAATGGGTTTTTCCCTTTGTTACCATCTTTCAGCGTAGCCTCAGCGATGATCTTTTGACGTCACAGTGGGTTTTTCCAGTGGTTGCCATCTTTGATCCTAACCTCCGTGACGTCCTCCTGAAGTCACAGTGGGTTTTGCTCTGGGTTACCCACTTTTAACTTAACCTCAGTGATGTCTTCCTGACATCACATTGGATGTTGCCCTGGGTTAACATCCATAAGATTAACCTTGGTGACGTCCTATTGACATCACAATTGGTTTTTCCCTTGGTTACCAACTTTTAGCTTAGCCTCAGTGACGATCTTATGACATCACAGTGGGTTTTTCCAGTGGTTACCGTCTTTGAGCCTAACCTCCTTGACGTCCTCCTGAAGTCACAGTGGGTTTTGCTCTGGGTTACCCACTTTTAACTTAACCTCAGTGATGTCTTCCTGACGTCACTTTGGGTGTTGCCCTGGGTTAACATCCATAAGATTAACCTTGGTGAAATACTGTTGACATCACAATGGGTTATTCCCTTAGTTACCAACTCTTAGCTTAGCCTCAGTCACGTTCTTTTGACGTCAAAGTGGGTTTTTCCCTGGTTTACTGTATTTAAGCTTAACCTCCGTGATGTCCTCCTGAAGCCAAAGTGGGTTTTTCCCTGGTTTACTGTATTTAAGCTTAACATCCGTGATGTCCTCCTGAAGTGTGTTTTGCCCTGGGTTGCAATCTTTATGCTGAGACTCAGTGATGTCCTTTTGACGTCACAGTGTGTATTCCCTTGGTTACCTTCTTTAACCTTAACCTCTGTGATGTCTTCCTGAGTTCACAGTGGGTTTTTCCCTGGTTTGCCGTCTTTAAGCATAACCTCAGTGACATCCTCCTGACATCACAGTGGGTTTTGCCTTTGGTCACTGTCTTTATTCTTTTTTTTTTTTTTTTTTATTAAATCATAGCTGCGTACATTAGTGCCAACAAGGGGTACAATGTGATGGTTTCATATACAATCTGAAATGTTTTCATCAAACTGTTTAACATAGACTTCATGGCATTTTCTTAGTTACTGTATGAAGACATTTCTATTCTGCATTTAGTAAGATTTGCCTGTACCTTTCTAAGATGCACCATAAGTGTGGCCCCACCAAGTACCCTCCCTCCACCCCAAACTCCCCCCTCCACTCCTATCCCTTGCCCATTTCCCCGTATTCTTTTGCTATTGTTGGGTTATAGCCTTCATATGAAACCTATAAATTAGCTTCATATTAGGGCTGAGTACATTGTATACATTTTCTTCCATTCTTGAGATACTTTGCTTAGAGAAATATGTTCCAGCTCCATCCACGCAAACACAAAAGAGGTAAAGTCTCCATCTTTCTTTAAGGCTGCATAGTATTCCGTGGTATACATGTACCACAATTTATTAATCCATTCATGGGTTGATGGGCACTGGGCTTCTTCCATGACTTAGCAATTATGAATTGGGCTGCAATAAACATTCTGGTACAGATGTCTTGTTTATAATGTGATTCTCGGTCTTCTGTGTATATACCTCGTAAAGGAATTATAGGATCGAATGGCAGGTCTATTCTTAGATCTCTAAGTACTCTCCAAACATCCTTCCAAAATAAACGTATCATGGAAAACATTAAGTGTGAAAAAGACTTCCTATTTAACAAATGGTGCTAGGTGAACTGGCTGGCGACATGTAAAAGACTGAAACTGGACCCACACCTCTGACCATTAACTAAGGTAGACTCTCACTGGATTAAAGATTTAAACTTAAGACATGAAACTATCAAAATATTAGAAGAAAGTGCAGAGAAAACTCTTGAAGGAATTGGCTTGAGTGAATATTTTATGAGGAGGACTCCCCAGGCAATTGAAGCAGTATCAAAAATACACTGCTGGGACCTGATCAAACTAAAAAGCTTCTGTATATACAGAAACGTTGTAAGTATAGCAAGAAGACAGCCCTCAGAATGGGAGAAAATATTTGCAGGTTATGCCTCTCACAAAGGTTTAATAACCAGAATACACAAAGAACTCAAACATATTAGCAAGTAAAGAACAAGAGATCTTTTGGCAAAGGACTTGAAGAGAAACTTCTTTTAAAAAGATAAGCGCACAGTCTACAGACACATGAAAAAATGCACACCATCCTTAATCATCAGAGAAATGCAAATCAAAACTACTTTGAGATACCACCTAACTCCTGTAAGATTAGCCCACATGACAAAATCCCCAAACCAGAGATTTTGGCGTAGATGTGGAGAAAAGGGAACACTTCTACACTGCTGGTGGGAATGTACTGTCTTTAATCTTAACCTCCATGGCATCTGCCTGAAGTCACGGTGGGTTTTGCCCTGGGTTACCCTCTTTAAACTTAACCTCAGTGACGTCCTTTTCTTGTCACTAGGTTTTTCCCTTGGTTACTGTCTTTTAACTTAGCCTCAGTGATGTTCTTTTGACATCACAGTAGGTTTTTACTGTGGTTACCGACTTTAAGATTACTCTCAGTGATATCCCCCTGATGTCACAGTGGGTTCTCTGGGTTACCATCTTTAACTTTAACCTTCGTGACATCCTCGTGACCTCACAGTCAATTTCCTCTGGGTTACGATCTTTCAGTTTAACCTCAGTGACATCTTCCTTCCCTCACATTGCAATTTCCACTGGGTTACCATGTTTAAAGTTGATGTCACAGTAGGTTTTGTCCTGGGTTACCGTCTTTAAGCTTAAAGTCCATGAAGTCCTCCTGTACTTAGAGTGGATTTTGCCCTGGGTTACTGTCTTTAAGCTTAACATTCATGGTGTCCTCATGGTGTCACTTTGGGTTTTGCCCTGGGTTGCTGTCTTTAAGCTTAACGTTAGTGATGTCCTGTGACCTCACAGTACGTTTTGCCCTGGGTTACCATCATTAAGCTTAACCTCATTGACGTCACCCTGAGTACACAGTGGGTGTTGCCCTGGTTTACCATCTTTAAGTTTAACCTCAATGACGTCATTTTGACATCACAATGTGATTTCCCATGGTTACTGTCTTTTATCTTAGCATCAGTGATGTCCTCGTGACTTCACAATGGGTTTTGCCTTGGGTTACCATGTTTAACCTTAACATCATTGATGTCACCCTGACTCCACAGTGGGTTTTTCCACGGGATACCATCTTTAAACTTAAAATCAATGACATCTTTATGACATCACAGTTGTATTTTCCTATTGCTGCCCTGGTTTACCATCTTTCACCTTAATTTTCCTGATGTCCTCATTCACCTTAATTTTCCTGATGTCCTCATGACTTCACCATGGGTTTTGCCCTGGGTTACTGTCTTTTACCTTAACCTCAGTGACGTTCTCCTGACCTCACAGTATGTTTTGCCCAGGTTACCATCTTTAAGCTTAACATCAATGCTGTCCTTTCAACATCACAGTGGGTTTTTCCCTTGGTTATTGTCTTTTACCTTAGCCACGGTGACATTCTTTTGAAGTCACAGTTGGTTTTTTACCTTGGTTACCATCTTTAAGCTTAACCTCAGTGACATCTTCCTGACATCACGGTGAGCTTTCCCCGGGTTGCCGTCTTTAAGCTCAGCCTCAGTGACATTCCTTGACATCACAGTGGGTATTTCCCTTGGTTACCTTCTTTAATCTTAACCTCTGTGATGTCCTCCTGACATCACAGTGGATTTTGCCCTGGGTTACTGTCTTTAAGCATAACCTCAGTGATGTCCCTCTGATGTCACAGTGGGTTTTGTCCTGGGTTACTAACTTTTAACTTAATCTCAGAGACATCTTCCTGACATCACAGTGGGTTTTGTCCTGGGTTACTAACTTTTAACTTAATCTCAGAGACATCTTCCTGACATCACATTGGGTGTTGCCCTGGGATACCATGTTTACGATTAATTCAGTGACATCCTGTTGACGTCACAATGTGGTTTTTCCCTTGGTTAACATCTTTAAACTTACTGTCAGTGACATACTCCTGATGTCACAGTGGGTTTTTCTCTGGGGTAAGTTATTTAAGCTTAACCTTCATGATGTCCTCATGATGTCACAGTCAGTTTTGTTCTGGGTTATGATCTTTCAGCTTAACCTTGTCGACATTCTCCTGACCTCACAGTGTGTTTTCCCCTGGGTTACCATGTTTAAGCCTAACTTCAGTGATATCCTTTTGACGACTCAGTGGGTTTTCCCTTGTTTACTGTCTTTTAACTTAACCTCAGTGACATCCTACTGATGTCACATTGGGTGTTGCCCTGGGTTACCTTTGTTAAGTTTAACCTTCGTGACATCCTCCTGATGTCACACTGGGTGTTGCCCTGGGTTACTGTCTTTAAGCTTAACTTCCATTACGTCCTCCTTAGCTCAGTGGGTATTGCCCTGGGTTAACTTCTTTAAATTTAACATTTGTGACGTCCTCCTGACATCACAGTGAGGGTTGCTCTGGGTTACCGTCTTTAGCTTAACTTCAGTGATGTCTTTATGATGACACAGTGGGTTTTTCCCTTGGTTACTGTCTTTTAGCTTAGCCTCAGTGACGTCCTTTTAACATCACAGTGGGTTTTGCCCAGGGTGACCATCTTTAAGCTTAACGTTTGTGAAGTCCTCAGGATGTCACGGTCAGTTTTGCTCTTTGTTGCGATCTTTCAGCTTAATCTCAGTGACATCTTTCTAGCCTCACAGTGCGTTTTTCCCTGGGTTGCCATCTTTAAGCTTAACTTTAGTGACGTCCTTTTGACGTCACAGTGTGCTTATCCCTTGGTTACTGTCTTTTAGCTTACCCTCGGTGATGTTCTTTTGATGCCATTGTTGTTTTTTTTACCTGGGTTACCGTCTTTTAGCTTAACATCAGTGACGTCTTCCTGACTTCACAGTGGGTTTTGCCCTGGGTTGTCATCTTTAAGCTCAGCCTCAGTGATGTTCTTTTGACATCACAGTGGATTTTTCTCTTGGTTAACTACTTTAAGCTTAACCTCCTTGACATTCTCCTGACTTCACAGTGGGTTTTGTCCTGGGTTACCATATTTAAACTCACCTCCCTGATGTCCTCTTGAATTGACAATGAGTTTTTCCCTGGTTTACCATCCTAAAGCTTAACCTCTGTGACATCCTCCTGAAGTCACAGTCGGTTATGCCCTGTGTTACTGACTTTTAACATAACTTCAGTGACATCTTACTGATGTCACATTGGGTGTGGCCCAAGGTTATAGTCTTTAACATTAACCTCAATGATGTACTGTTGATGTCACAATGGGTTTTTCCCTTGGTTACCATTTAAGCTTACTCTCAGTGACGTCCTCCTGACATCACAGTGGATTTTTCTCTGGGTTAATGTCTTTAACCATAACCTTCGTGACATCTTCATGACATCACAGTCAGTTTTCCCTGGGTTATGATCTTTCAGCTTAACCTCAGTGACATACCCCTGACCTCACAGTGCCTTGTTTCCCGTCTTTTCTCTTAGCATCAGTGACATTCTTTGGACCTCACAGTGGGTTTTTCCCTTGGTTACTGTCTCTTAGCTTAGGCTCAGTGACGTCCTTTTGACAGCACAGTGGGTTTTGCCCTGGGTGACCATCCTTAAGCTTAACCTTCATTAAGTCATCAGGACTGTCACAGTCAGTTTTGCTCTGGGTTACAATCTTTCAGCTTGATCTCAGTGACATCCTCCTTGCCTCACAGTGCATTTTCCCCTGGGTTACCATCTTTAAGCTTAACCTTCTTTTTTTTTCCATGGTTACCATCTTTTAACTTAACCTCAGTGACATCCTCTTGACATCACAGTGGGAGTTGCCCTGGGTTACTGTCTTTAAGATTAACCTCAGTGACGTCCTGCTGACATCACATTGGGTTTTGCCCAGGGTTACCATCATGAATCTTAACCTCTGTGATGTCCTACTGAACTCACAGTGGGTTTTAGCCTGGGTTACCTTCTTTTAGCTTAGCCTCAGTGACGTACTTTTGATGTCACAGTGTGTTTATCCCTTGGTTACTGTCTTTTAGCTTAACCTCAGTGATGTCTTCCTGACGTCACACTGGGTGTTGCCCTGGTAACCATCTTTCAGCTTAACTCCCATGAGGTTCTCCTAATGTCATAGTGGGTGTTACCCTGGGTTACCATCTTTGAGCTTAACATCCATGACATCCTCCTGACGTCACAGTGAGTGTTGCTCAGGGTTACTGTCTTTAAGCTTAACCTCAGTGACTTCCTCCTGACATCACAGTGGGTTTACCCGTTGGTTACTGTCTTTAGGTTTAATCTCCTTGACGACCTCCTGTAATCACAGTGGGTTTTTCCCTGGGTTATCATCTTTAATCTTCACCACACTGATGTATTTTTGCTGGCACAGTGGGTTTTTACCATGGTTACCGTCTTTTATCTTAACCTCAGTGACGTCTTTCTGACATCACAATGGCAGTTGCCCGGGTTTACATTTATTAAACTTAACCTCAGTGAGGTCTTCATGACGCCATGGTGGGTATAGCCCTGGGTTACCATCGTTAAGCTTAACCTCAGTCACGTCCCCCTTCGTCACAGAGGGTGTTGCTCTTGGTTACCGTCTTTATGCTTAAACTCAGTGACATAATCCTGACGTCATCATGGGCTTTCCTCTGGGTTACCATCTTTAAGCTTAACCTCCGGAACATCCTCCTGAACCCACATTGGGTTTTGACCTGGGTTACCATCTTTAAGCTGAAACTCAGTGACATATCTTTAACATCACAGTGAGTTTTACCCCCGGTTACTGTCTTTTAGCTTAATCTCAGTGATGTCCTCTTGACTTCACAGTGAGTTTTGCTCTGAGTGACTGTCCTTAAGCTTAACCTCAGTGAAGTACTCCTGACGTCAGAATGTGCTTTGCCTTGGGTTACTGTCTTTAAGTTTAACCTCCGTGATGGCCTCCTGAAATCACAGTGGGTTTTGCCCTATATTAACATCTTTAAGCTCAAACTCAGTGATGTCCATTTGATGTCATCATGGTGTTTTCCCTTGGTTACCATATTTTAGCTTAGCCTCAGTGATGTCCTTTTGAGGTCGCGTTGAATTTTTCCATTGGTTAATTTCTTTTAGCTTAGCCTCAGTAACATTATTTTGACATCACAGTGGGTTTTTGCCAAGGTTACTGTCTTTGACCTTAACCTCAGTGATGTCTTCCTGATATCACACTGGGTGTTTCCCTGGTTTACCGTCTTTAAGCTTAACCTCAGTGAAGTACTCCTGACATCACTTTGGGTGTTGCCCTGGGTTATAATTATCACGCTTACCCTCCATGATGTCCTTCTGAACTCACAGTGGGTTTTTCCCGTCATTAAGCTTAACCTCAGTGATGTGCTTTTGTCATCACAGTGGGTTTTCCCCTTGGTTACCGTTTTTTAGCTTAGCCTCAGTGACGTCCTTTTCATGTCAAATTGTGTGTTGCCTTTCTTTATCATATTTAAGCTTAACCTTAGTGATGTCCTCATGCCTTTATAGTGGGTTTTGCCATGGGTTACCGTCTTTAAGCTTAACTTCAGACATGTCCTCTTGACGTCACAGTGGGTGTTTACCTGGGTTACCTTTGTCAAGCTTAACCTCACTGACATCCTCACATCACAGTGGATTTTACCCTGGGTTACTGTCATTAAACTTAACCTCTGTGACTTCCTCCTGAACTCAAGGTGGGTTTTGCCTTGAGTTATCGTCTTTAAGCTTAACCTCATTGACGTCACTCTGATTTCACAGTGGGTTTTGTCCTGGGTTACCGTCTTTAAGCTTAACCTTTGTGACGTCCTCCTGAGGTCACAGTGGGTATTGCCCTGTGTTACCATCATCAAGCTTAACCTCCATGATTTCCTCCTGAACTCACAGTGGGACGATCCCTGTGTTACCATTGTTAAGCTTAACCTCAGTGATGTGCTTTTGACATCACAGTGTGTTTTTCCCTTGGTTATCATCTTTTAGCTTAGCCTCAGTGACGTCCTTTTGACATCTCAGTGGGTTTTTCCCTGGGTTACCAACTTTAAGCTTAACCTCTGTGACGTCCTCCTGAACTCACAGTTTGTTTTGATCTGGGTTACAGTCTTTAAGCTGAAATTCAGTGATGTCAACGTCAATGTGATGTCCTCCTGACGTCACTGTGGGAGTTTCCCTGGGTTACCATCTTTACATTTAACCTCAGTGATGTCAGGAGGTCACTGGGTTTTTCCTTGGGTTACCGCCTTAAAGCTTAACCTCCATGACAGCCTCCTGAACTCACAGTGGGTTTTGCCCTGGGTTTTTTTCTTTAAGCTTACCCTCAGTGACATCTTTTTTATGACACAGTGGGTTTTTCCCTTGGTTACTGTCTTTTAGCTTAGTGTTGATGACATCTTTTTGACCTCAAAGTTGGTTTTGTGCTGGATTACCGTCTTCAAGCTTATCTTTCATGATGTTCTCATGACGTTACAGTTGGTTTCTCCCTGGGTTACTGTCTTGATGCTTAACCTCAATGACATCCTCCTGACCTCACAGTACTTTTGCCATGGGTTACCATCTTTTGACGTCACAGTGGGTTTTCCCCTTACTGTATTTCAGCTTAGCCTTAGTGACATTGCTTTGACATCAGTGTGGGTTTTTCCCGTGGTTACTGTCTTTAAGCTTAACCTCAGTGAAGTACTTCTGATGGCACAGTGGGTTTTTCCCTGGTTTACCATCTTTTAGCTTAGCCTCAGTGATGGCCTTCTTATGTCAAAGTCTGTATTTCCCTCAGTTAACTTCTTTTAGTTTAGCCTCAGTGACATTCTTTTGACATCAAAGTGGGTATGTCTTGTGGTTACCATCTTTTAGCGTAATCTCAGTGACGTCTTTTTGACGTCACATTGGGTGTTGCCCTGTGTTATGGTCTTTAAGCTTGTCTGTGAAAACCTCCTCACATCACTGTGAGTATTGCTCTGTGTTACTCTCATTAAGCTTAACCTCAGTGACGTCCTGCAGACGTCACAGTGGGTTTTGCCCTGGGTTTCCATTTTAAGCATAACCTCAGTGACATATTCCAGACGTCACAGTGAATTTTTCCCTGGTTACCGTCTTTAAGCTTAACCTTTGTGATGTTCTCCTGAACTAATATTGGGTTTGCCCAGGGTTACCGTCTTTATCTTCAGTGACGTCTTTTGAACGTCACAGTGTGTTTTCCCCTTGGTTACTGTGTTTAACCTTAATCTCGGTTATGTCCTCATGACATCACAGTGGCTTTTGCTCTGAGACACCATCATTAGGCTTAACATCAGTGATGTCTTTTTGATGTCACATTGGGTTTCTCCCTTGGTTACAGCCTTTTAGCTTAATCTCAGTGATGTCCTCCTGACATCACAGTGGGTTTTGCCCGAGTTCACCATCTTTAAGCTTAACTTTCGTGATGTCCTCCTGACCTCACAGTTTTGCCCTGGGTTACCATCTTTAAGCTTAACCTCAGTGATGTTCTTTTGACATCACAGTATGTTTTTCCCTTGTTTAAAGTCTTTTAGCTTAGCCCCAGTGTCATTGTTTTGACATCAGGGTGGGTTTTTCCCTTGGTTACCATCTTTACATTTAACCTCAGTGATGTCCTCCTGACGTCACTGTGGGAGTTTCCCTGGGTTACCATCTTTACGTTTAACCTCAGTGACATCAGGAGGTCACTGGGTTTTTCCTTGGGTTACCGTCTTAAAGCTTAACCTCCATGACATCCTCTTGAACTCACAGTAGGTTTTGCCCTGGGTTTTTTTCTTTAAGCTTACCCTCAGTGACATCTTCTTGATGACACAGTGGGTTTTTCCCTTGGTTACTGTCTTTTAGCTTAGTGTCGGTGACATCTTTTTGACCTCAAAGTTGGTTTTGTGCTGGATTACCGTCTTCAAGCTTATCTTTCATGATGTTCTCATGACGTCACAGTTGGTTTTGCCCTGGGTTACTGTCTTGACGCTTAACCTCAATGACGTCCTCCTGACCTCACAGTACTTTTGCTGTGGGTTACCATCTTTTGATGTCACAGTGGGTTTTCCCCTTACTGTATTTCAGCTTAGCCTTAGTGACGTTGCTTTGACATCAGTGTGGGTTTTTCCCTTGGTTACTGTCTTTAAGCTTAACCTCAGTGAAGTACTTCTGATGGCACAGTGGGTTTTCCCCTGGGTTACTGTCTTTTAGCTTAGCATCAGTGAAGTCCTTTTGATCTCAAAGTGGGTTTTGTCCTGGTTTACCATCTTCAAGCTTACCTTTCATGATGTACTCATAACGTCACAGTTGGTTTTGCCCTGGGTTACTGTTTTGAAGATTAAGCTCACTGACGTCCTCCTGACCTCACAATAACTTTTGCCCTGGGTTACCAACTTTTGACATCACAGTGGGTTTTTTCCCTTACTTACTGTCTTTTAGCTTAGCCTCAGTGACATACTTTTGACCTCACAGTGAGTTTTTCACTTGGCTAACATCTTTTAGCTTATCCTCTGGGATGTCCTCCTGACATCAAAATGGGTGATGCTTTCGGTTACATTCGGTAAGCTGAAACCCTATGACAACCACCTGAAACCACAGTGGGTGCTGCCCAGTGTTACCATGTTTAAGCTTAACTTCAGTGATGTCCTCCTGACATCACAGTTGGTTCTGCCCTGGGTTACCATCCTTAAACTTTTCCTGCATGATGTCCTTCTGAGGCCACCTTGGGTGCTAGACTGGATTACTGTCATTAAGCTCTACCTCAGTGATGTCTTCCTGACACTACAGTGGGTGTTGCCCTGGGTTACTGTCATTAATCTTAACATCAGTGACATCCTCCTGACATCACCATGGGTGTTTCCTGGGATAGAATCATCACGCTTACCTCAGTAACATCTTCCTGATGCCACTGGGCATGTTGCCATGGGTTGCCATCCTGAAGATTAACCGCAGTGATGTCATCCTCAAGTCACAATGGATGATAACCTGGGTTACCAGAGTTAAGCTTAACCTCAGGACGTCATGCAGACACCACAGTGGGTGCTGCCCTGGGTCACCCACTTTAAGCTTAACGTTAGTGACTTCTTCATGACACCATAATTGGTGTTGCCCTGGGTTACCCTCTTCCTTATGACATCACAATGGGTTTTGCCTTGGGTTACCATCTTTAAGCTTAACCTTAGTGACTTTCTTCTGACACCACAATGGGTGTTGCCCTGGGTTACCATCCTTAAGCTTAATCTTTGTGATGTCCTCCTGAGTTCACAGTGGCTGTTGCCCTGGGTTACCATCTTCCTCAAGAAATCACAATTATTGTTGCTCTGGGTAACAATCTTCCTGATGTCATGACAATGAGAGTTACCCTGTGTAATCATCTTTTAGCTTAATGTTAGTGACTTTCTACTGACGTAACAATGGGTGTTGCCCTGGGTTATCATCTTCCTCCTGACATCACAATTTGTGTTGCCCTTGGTTACCATCCTTAAGCTTAACCTTAGAGACTTCCTACTGTAACTACAATGGATGTTGCCCTTGGTTACCATCTTTAATCGTAAACTTAGTGACTTCCTCCTGACATCACAATGGGTGTTTCCCTGCATTTCCATGTTTAAGCTTAACCATAATGAATTCCTGCTGAAATCACAATGGGTGTTGTCCTGGGTTACCATCTTCCTCCTGACATCACAGTGGTTTTTTCCCTGGATTACCATCTTTAAGTGTAACCTTAGTGACTTTCTCCTGACATCACAATAGGTGTTGCCCTGGGTTACCATCTTTAAACTTAAACTTAGTATCTTCCTCCTGAAATCACAATGGGGGTTGCCCGGGGTTACCATTTTAAGCTTTAACTTAGTGATTTCCTCCTGATATCACAATGGGTGTTGCCCTGGGTTACCATCCTTAAGCTTAACCTTAATGATGTCCTCCTGATTTCACATTGGCTGTTGCCCTGGGTTACCGTCTTGCTCAGGAAATCACAATAGGTGTTACTCTGGGTTACCATCTTCCTGATGACATGACAATGAGTGTTGCTCTGCCTACCCATCTTTTAGCTTAACTTCAGTGACTTCCTACTGACGTAACAATGGGTGTTGCCCTAGATTACCATCTTTATGCTAAACCTTAGTGACTTCCTCCTGATATCGCAATGGTGGTTGCCCTGGGTTACCATCTTTAATCTGAACCTTAGTGACTTGCTCCTGATACCACAATGGTTGTTTCCCGAGGCTGCCATTTTCCTCCTGACATTACAATAGGTGTTTCCATGGGTTACCATCTTCCACCAGACATCATGATGTTTGTTGCTGTGGGTTACTGTCTTTAAACTTAACTTTTGTGACTTTCTCTTGACATCAAAATGGGTGTTGCCCTATGTTACCATCTCCTGACATCACAGTCATGTTTTCCTTGGTTAACATCTTTGGCTTAACCTTGTGATTTCCTCCTGTCAGCACTATGGCTGTTGTCTCGGATTAACGTCCTTAAGTTTAATCTTAGTGATGTCCACCTGACTTCACAATTGCTGTTGCCTTGGGTTACCATATTCCTCATGACATCACAATTTGTGTTGCCATGGGTTACCATTTTTAAGCTTAATCTTAGTGACTTCCTCATCTCAACACTATGGGTGTTGCCCTGGGTTGCGATCTTCCTAATGACATCACAATGGGTGATGCTCTAGATTACTATCTTACATCTTTACCTCATTGACTTCCTCCACACCCCACAATGGATGTTGCTCTGTGTTACCATCTTCCTCCTAACATCACAATGCGTGTTATTCTGGATTACCATCTTTAAGCTTAACTGTAGTGACTTTCTCCTGATTTCACAATGGGTGTTGCCTTGGGTTACCATCTTCCTCCTGACATCACAATGTACATTGGCGTGGGTTACCATCTTCAAGCTGAACCTTATGGACCTGCTCCTGACATCAAAATGGGTGTTTCCCTGGGTTAGAACTTTTCTCCTGTTATCACAATCAGTGTTGCAATGGGATACCATCTTTAAACTTAACCTTAGTGACTTCCTCCTGACACCACAATGGGTGTTGACCTGGGTTGCCATTTTAAGCTTAAACTTAGTGACTTCCTCCTGACATCACAATGGGTGTTGCCCTGGGTTACCATATTTAAGCTTAACCTTAGTAACTTCCTCTTGACATCACAATGGGTATTTTTCTGGGTTACCATCTTTAAGCTTAACTTTAGTGACTTCCTCCTGACATCACAATGGGTGTTGCCTTGGGTTAACGTCTTTAAGTTATACCTTAGTGACTTCATTCTGATGTCACAATGGGTCTTGGCCTGGGTTACTATCTTCCTCCTGACTTCACAATTTGGGTTGCCTTTGGTTACCATTTTAAGCTTAACCTTTGTAACTTCCTCCTGACATCATAATGGGTGTGACCCCAGGTTACCATCTTTAATCTTAATATTAGTGATTTCCTCCTGACATCACAATTGGTGTTGCCTTGGTTAAAGATGGTATACAAGGGCAACACCCATTGAGATGTCAGTAGGAAGTCACTAAGTTTAAGCTTAAAGATGGTAACCCAGGATAATACCCATTGTGACGTCAGGAGGAAGAAGGTAACCCAGGTCAACACCTGTTGTGATGTCAGGAGGAAGTCACTGAGGTTAATCTTAAAGACAGTAACCCTGGTTAACAGCTATTGTGATGTCCAGAGAAAGTCACTAAGGTTAATATTAAAGATGGTAACACAGGGAAACAAAGATATTGATTTCAGGAGGAAATTAGTAATGTTAAGCTTAAAGTTGGGAACCCAGGGCAACACCCATTGTGATGTCAACAGGAAGTCACTAAAGTTAAAATTAAAGATTGTAACCCAAGATATTACCCATTTTTATGTCCAGAGAGTGTCACTAAGGTTAATCTTAAAGATGGTAACCCAGGGCAACACCCATTGTGAGGTCAGGGAGATGTCACTACATTTTAGCTTACAGATGGTAACCCAGGTTAACACTCATTTCATGTCAGAGGTAAGTCATTAAAGTTAAGCTTAAAGATAGTAACCCAGGGCAATACTCATTGTGATTTCAGGAGGAAATGAATAAGGTTAAGCTTAAAGAAGATAACACAAGGCCACACACATTGTGATGTCAGGAGTAAGTCACTGAGGTTAAGCTTAAAAATGGTAACCCAGGGCAACCCGTATTGTGAAGTCAGAAGGAAGATATTAACCCAGGACAACAACCAAAGTCTCATCAGAAGGAAGTCACTATAGTTAAGCTTAAAGATGGTAACCAAGGGCAACACCCATTGTTACGTGAGGAGGAAGTCACTGAGGTTAAACTTAAAGATGGCAACCCAGGGCAACAAACATGATGTCAGGAGGAAATCATAAGCTTAAGCTTAAAGATGGTAACCCAGGGCAACATCCATTGTGATGTCAGGAGGAAGTTACTAAGGTTAAGCAAAAAGATGGTAACCCAGGGAAACACCAAGGGGTGTCAAGAGGAAGTCACTAAGTTTAAGCTAAAGATGGTAACCCAGGGAAACACCCATTCTGGTGTCAGGAGGAAGTCACTAAGTTTAAGCTTAAATATGTTAACCCAGGGCAACAAACTTTGTGATGTCAGGAGGAAGAGGTAAACCATGGCAAAACCCATTGTGATTTCAGGAGGAAGATGGTAACCCAGGACAACACCCATTGTGATGTCAGGAGGAAGTTGGTAACCCAGGGCAGCACCCATTTTTGTGTCAGTAGTAAGTCACTAAGGTATGAGCTTAAAAGATGGTAATGCAGGGCAACATCCATTGTGTTATCAGGAGGACGTCACTAAGGTTAAGCTTAAAGACAGTAACCCAGAACAACACCTATTGTGATGTCAAGAAGAAGTCACTAAATTTAAGCCTAAAGATGGTGAACCAGGGAGACTACCACTGTGAAGTCAGGAGGACTTAACTACATTTAAGCTTAAATATGGTAACCCAGAGCAACACTCATTGTGATGTCAGGGGGAAGTCACTAAAATTAAGCTTAAAGATGGTAACCAAGAAATACAACCATCATAATGTCAGGAAGAAGTCACTAAGGTTAAGCTTAAAGATGGTAACCCAGGGCAACACCCATCGTGATGTCAAGGTTTAAGGAGGAAGTCACTATGTGTAAGCAAAACATGGTAAACCAGGGCGACACCCATCTTAATGTCAGGAGGAATTTACTAAGGTTAAGAAAAGGATGGTATCCCAGAACAAAACCCAGTTTGGAGTCACGAGGAAGTCACTAAGGATAAGCCTAATGATGGTAAGCTAGGGGGACACCCATTGTGATGTCAGGAGGTCAGGGGGAAATCACTAAGGTTAAGCCTGCAGATGACAACAAAGGGTAACACACATTCTGATGTCAGGAGGAAATTGTTAACCCAGGGCAACACCCATTTTGAAGTCAGGAGGAAAATGGCAACCCAGGAAAACATACATGGTGATATCAGGAGGAAGATTGTAACTCAGGGAAACACCCTTTGTGATGTCAGGAGGACATCACTAAGGTTAAGCATAAGGATGGTAAACCAGGGCAAACTCATTGTGGTGTTAGGAGGAAGTTACTAATCTTAAGCTTAAAGATGATAACACATAGCAACAACCATATTTATGTCAGGAGGAAGATGGTAACCCAGGGTAACACCTATTGTGATGTCACGAGGAAGTTCCTAAGGTTAAGCTTAATGACAGTAATCCACGGCAAAACATATTGTGATTTCAGGAGGAAGACCGTAACTCAGGGCAACAATGTGATGGCAAGAGAAAGTCACTAAAATTAAGCTTAAAGACCATAACCCACGGCAACACACATTGTGATGTCAGGAGGGAGATGGGAACCCAGAGCAGCACCCATTGTGATGTCAGGATGAAGATAGTAACCCAGGGCAACAATTATTGTGATGTGAAGAGGAAGTCACTAAGGTTAAGATAAAAGGGGCTAACCCAGGGCAACACCCATTGTGATGTCAAGAGTAAGTCACTAAGTTTTAGCTTAAACAAGGTAACGCAGGGTAACTCCACTTGTGGTGTCAGGAGTAAAATGGAAACCCATGGCAACACCCATTGTGATGACAGGAGAAAGTCACTATGGTTAAGCTTAATGATGGTAACCCATGGTTACACGCATTGTGATGTCAGAATGAAGATGGTAAACTGGAGCAACACCCACTGTAATGTCAGGAGGAACTCTCTAAGTTGAAGCTTAAAGAGGGTAACCCAGGGCAACACCCATTGTGATGTCAGGAGAACATTACTAAGGTGAAACTTAAATATGGTAACCCAGGATGACATCCCTTGTGGTGTCATAAGGAAGTCACTAAGGTTAAGCTTAAAGATGGTAACCCAGGGAGACACACATTGTGATGTCAAGGTTTAAGGAGGATGTCACTAAATTTAAGGAAAATACGGTAACCCAAGGTGACACCCATCTTGATGTCAGGAGGAATTCACTACCCTTAAGCTTAAAGACATTAACACACAGTGACACACATTGTGATATCAGGAATATGGAGGAAGGCACTAAGTTTAAGCTTAAGTACAGTAACCCAGGGCAACACCCTTTGTGATGTAAGGAAGAAGTTACTAAGGTTAAGCCTAAGGATGGCATCCCAGGGCAAGACGCAGTGTGGTGTCAGAAAGAAGTCACTAAGGTGTAGCCTAATGACAGTAAGCAAGGGGGACACCCATTGTGATGTCAGGAGGAAGATGGTAACCCAGGGCAACACCCATTGTGATGTAAGGAGGAATTCACTAAGGTTAAGCATAAAGACAGTAACCCAGGGCAACACACATTGTGATGTCAGGAGGAAATTGTTAACCCAGGGCAACACACATTTTGATGTTAGGAGAAATATGGTAACCCAGGAAAACATACATAGTGATATCAGGAGGAATATCATAACACAGGGCAACCCCCCTTGTGATGTCATGAGGAATGGGGTAACCCAGGGCAACAACCATTATGAAGTCAGGAGGACGTCTCTAAGGTTCAGCTTAAGGGCGATAACCCAGGGAAAAACCCATTGTGCTGTTAGGAGGTCACTAAGGTTAAGCTTAAAGTTAGTAACCCAAGGACACAAACATTGTTATAAAGAGGAAGATTGTAACCCAGGGTAAAACCCATTGTGATGTCACCAGGAAGTCACTAAGGTTAAGTTAAATGATGGTAATCCATGGCAACACACATTGTGATTTCTGGAGTAAGATCTTAACCCGGGCAACATTCATTGTGATATCAAGAGGAAGATGGCAACCGAGGGCAACACCCATTGTGATGGGAAGGGTAAGATAGTAACCCAGGACAGCAATAATTCTGTTGTGAAGAGGAAGTCACTAAGGTTAAGCAAAAGGGGGTAACTCAGGGCAACACCCATTGTAATGTCAGGAGGACGTCACTAAGTTTTAGCTTAAACATGGTAACACTTATTGTGGTGTCAGGATTAAGATGGTAATCCAGGGCAACACCCATTGTGATATAAGGAGAAACTCACTTCAGTTAAGCTTAACGATGGTAACCCACAGTAACAGGCATTGTGTTCTCAGGATGAAGATGGTAAACCCCAGCAACAACCATTGTAATGTCAGGAGGAAGTCACTAAGATGAAGCATAAAAACAGTAACCCAGGTTAACACCCATTGTGATGTCAGCAGGAACTCACTAAGGTTATGCTTAAAGAAGGTAACCCAGGGCAACACCCATTGTGATGTCAAGAGGATGTCACTAAGGTGAAGCTTAAATATGCTAACCCAAGGCAACATCTCTCATGGTGTCAGGAGGAAGTCACTACATTTAAGCTTAAAGATTGTAACCAAGGGCATCAACCGTTGTGATGTCATTAGGAAGTCACTAAGGTTAAGCTTAAAGATGGTAACCCAGGGAGACAACCACTGTGATGTCAAGAGTGAAGGAGGAAGTAGCTAAATTTAAGCAAAATACAGTAAACCAGGGTGACACCCATCTTGATGTCAGGAGGAAGTCACTAGGCTTAAGTTTAAAGAAGGTAACGGACAGCAACACACATTCTGATCTCAGGAAGTTAGGAGGAAGTCACTAAGTTTAAGTTTAAAGACAGTAACCCAGGGCAACAAACATTGCAATGTCAGGAAGAAGATGGTAACCCATGGCAACACCGATTGTCATGTCACTAGGAATTCACTAAGGTTAAGAATAAAGATGGTAACCCAAGGCAACAAACAATGTGATGTCAGGGGGAAGATGGTAACCCATGGCAACAACCACTGTCATGTCACAAGGAACATGGTAACCCAGGGCAACACCCATTGTGATGTCAAGAGGAAAGTGGTAACCCTGGGCAACACTGAATGTTGTATCAGAGGGAAGTCCCTAAGGTTAACCTTAAAGTTGTAACCCATGGCAATACCCGTTGTGATGTCAGAAAGAAGTCACTAAGATTAACCTTAAAGATGGTAACCCAGGGCAATACCCAATGTCATCAGGAGGAAGATGATAACCCAGGGCAACACCCATTGTGATGTCAGGAGGAAGTCACTAAAGTTAAACTTATATTGTAATCCAGGGAAACACCCACTGTGATGTCAGGAGGGAGTCAAAAAGGTTAAGCTTAAACATGGTAACCCAGGGAAACACCCATTGTAATATTATGAGGAAGTCACTAAGGTTGAGGTTTAAGATGGTTGAAGTTTAAGATGGAACCACTCATAGTTATGTGGAGGATGTCACTAAGATTACTTTTAAAGAAGGTAACCCAGGGCTACAAACATTGTGATGTCAGGAGGAATTCACTATGGTTAATCTTAAATATGATAACCCAGGGTCACCCATTGTGATGTCAGGAAGAAGTCACTATTTTTAAGCTTACAGTTGGAAACTTAGGCAAAGACACATTGTGATGTCAGGAGGACGATGTTTACCCAGGGCAACAACCATTGTGATGTCATGAGGAAGATGGTAACTCAGTGTAACACCCATTCTGATGTCAGGAGGACGTCACCAAGGTCAAGCTTAAGGACTCTAACACAGGGTAACAGACATTGTGGTGTCAGGGTTAATATGGTAACCCAGGGCATCATCCATTGTGATGTAAGGAGAAAGTCACTATGGTTAAGTTTAAGAAGTTAACCCATGGTAACATGCATTCCGATGTCAGGTGGAAGATGGTAACACAGGACAACTTCCATTGTTGTGTAAGGAGGAAGTCACTAAGGTTATGCTTAAAGATGGTAGCCTAGAGCATCATCCATTCTGTTGTAAGGAGTAAATCACTAGCCTTAAGGGTAAGAAGGTAATGCACAGCGACACCCATTGTGATATCATTAGGTCTGGAGGAAGTCACTAAATTTCAGCTTAAATTCAGTAACCCAATTCAACAACTTTGTGATGCCAGGAGGAAGTTACTAAGGTTAAACATAAGGATGGTATCCTAGAGCAAGACCCTGTGTAGTGTCAGAAAGAAGTCACAAAGATTGAGCCTAATGACCGTAAGCATGGGGGACACACATTGCAATATCAGGAGGAAGATGGTAACCCAGGGCAACACACATTGTGATGTCAAGAGGAAGTCACTAATGTTAAGCTTAAAGAAGATACCCCAGGGAAAGACTCATTGTGGTGTTAGAAGTAAAATGGTTACCCAGGGCAATATCCATTGTGATGTCGTGAGGAAGATGGTAATCCAGGGCAACACCCATTGTGATGGCAGGAGGGCGTCACTAAGGATAAGTTTAAAGACAGTAACCCGGGGTAACACCCATTGTGGTGTCAGTGGGAATATGGTAACCCAGGGCAACATCCATTGTGATGTGAGGAGAAAGTCACTAAAGTTCAGTTTAAATATATTAACCTGTGGTAACATGCATTGTGATGTCAGGAGGAAGATGGTAACACAGGGCAACATCCATTGTTGTGTAAGGAGGAAGTCACTAAGGTTAAGCTTAAAGATGGTAACCTAGGGTATCACCCATTGTGATGTCAGGAGGAAGATGGTAACCATGGGCAACACCCATGGTTGTGACAGGAGGAAGTCACTAAGGTTAAGTTTAAAGATGTTACCCAAGGGCAACACAAATTGTTATGTCAGGAAGAATATGATAACCAGGGCAACACCCATTGTGATGCCAAGAGAAAGTCACTAAGATTAAGTTTAAATATGGTACCCATGGCAAAACACATTGTGATGTCAGTAGGAAGATGATAACCCAAGAGAACTCCTATTATGATGTCAGAATGAAGATGGTAACCCAGAGCAACAGCCATTTTTGTGTCAGGAGGAAGTCACTGAGGTATAAGCTTAAAGAGGGAAATCAGGGCAACACTCATTGTGATGTCAGGAGGAAGTCACTAAGGCTAAGCTTAAAGTTGGTAAGCCAGGGCAGCACCCATTGCAATGTCATGAGAATAATGGTAACCCAGGGAAACTCCTATTGTGATGTCAACAGGAAGTCAGAAATGTTAAGTTAAAAATGGTAATGCAGGGAATCACCCATTGTGATGTCAGGAAGAAGATATTAACCAAGGGCAACACCCATTGTGCTCATGAGCAATATGGTTACCCAGGAAAACAACCATTGTGAGGTTAGGAGGACGTCGCTAAGGTTAAGCTTAAGGACAGTAACCCAGGTTAACACCCATTTCAGTGTTAGGAGGAAGTACTATGATTATGCTTAAAGACAGTAACCCAGGGCAACAAACATTGTTATTTCAGGAGGAAGATGGTAACCCAGGGCAACATCCATTGTTATGTCTGGAGAAAGTCACTAAGGTTAAGCTTAAAGACTGTAACCCATAGCAACACTCATTGTGATGTCAGGAGGAAGTCACTAAATTTAAGCAAAAGATGGTAACCCAAGGCAACACTCATTGTGATGTCAGAGGTAAGTCCCTAAAGTTAAACTTAAAGACAGTAACCTAGAGCAATACCTATTATGATTTCAGGAGGAAATTAATAAGTTTAAGCTTAAAGATGTTAACACAGGGCCACATCCATTGTGATGTCAGGAGGAAGTCATTAAGGTTAAGCTTAAAAATGGTAACCCAGGGCAATCCACATTGTGAAGTCAGTAGGAAGATGTCAACACATACCAACACCCAAAGTGACGTCAGAAGGAACTCACTATAATTAAGTGTAAAGAACGTAAACCAGGGCAACACCCATTGATATGTGAGGAGGAAGTACTGAGGTTAAACGTAAAGATGGTAACCCAGGGCTACAAACATTCTGATGTCAGGAGGAAGTCACTAAAGTTAAGCCTAAAGATGGTAAACCAGGGCAACATCCTTTGTGGTGTCAGGATGAAGTCACTGAGGTTAAGCTTAAAGATGGTAACCAAGTGTAACACCCACTGTGATGTCAGGAGGAAGATGGTAACCTAGGGCAACACCCATTTTGATGTGAGGAGGAAGTCACTAAGGTTACGCTTAAAGATGGGAACCCACTGCAACAGACATTGTCATGTCAGTAGACAGATGGTAACCCAAGGCATCATCTCTTGTGATGTCAGGCCAAAGATGGTAACCTAGGGAAACACCTCTTGTGATGAGAGGAGGAAAATTGTAACTCAGGGCAACACCCATTGTGATGTGAGGAGAAAGTCACTACAGTTAAGCTTAAAGATGGTAACCTACAGTAACAAGCATTGTGATGTCAGGAGGAAGATGGTAACACAGGGCAACATCCATTGTTGTGTAAGGAAGAAGTCAGTAAGGTTAAGGTTAAAGATGGTAACCTAGAGCATCACCCATTCTGATGTAAGGTGGAAATCACTAGGCTTAAGCTGGAGACGGTATTGCACAGTGACACCCATTTTGATATCAGGAAGTCTGGAGGAAGTAGCTAAGTTTAAGCTTATAATCAATAATGCAGGACAACATCCTTTGTGATGTCAGGAGTAAGTTACTAAGGTTAAACTTAAGATTGGTATCCCAGGGCAACACCCAGTGGGGTGTCAGTATGAAGTTACTAACTTTGAGCGTAATGAGGGTAAGCAAGGCGGACACACATTATGATGTTAGGAGTCCAGGATGAAATCACTAAAGTTTAAGGCTAAAGACGGTAACAAAGGGCAACACACATTGTGATGTCAGGCGTAAGATGGTAACCCAGGACAAC
>CAUYRH010100910.1:0-45984 GCA_963574655.1 Perodicticus potto
AAATGTCTTCATATAGTGATTAAAAGGCCATGAAGGCTATGTTAAATAGTTCAATGAAAATATTTCAGATTGTATATAAAGTCAGCACATTGTGCCCCATGATTGCACCAATGTACACAATTATGATTTAATAAAAAAAAACCCACAATATGTTCAAGAAAGTGCGTAGAGCTAGAGTCTAAGAAGAAAAGAGAGAATTCTTATTTCTTTTAAAATAATGATCTAACATTTTCTAAGTTTGAATGAAAAAAGCAACCCACAAATTCACAAAGTTCTATGAACCTCAAGCAGAGTAACCATTAAAACAGACAGTTACACACACACACATATCAAGGCCAAAGCAAAGCTCATAAACCATGTTGCTATCAAGATGGGTACAATGGAAGACAGAGTAAATGGACTTGAAGGTATCTGGAATGGAGCAAACCTAAGAACTGATTATGGCATCTAAGGTGTGCAATGAGGGGAAAAAAGATAGGAAGAGGCTGATGGGAGCGGGGATGAACGTGTGGAGGGCCTGATGAGACTGAAGTACAATGAACTCCAAGAAGAAGCTATCTGAGGTCCCAGTCAGTTGTCTCAGTCATGACTTTTGTGACGGCACCGGTGACAAAGTACACTGTGTGATCACAGGCATCATTGGCCCAGGTGGATGTAATATGAGTACTTTAATATAGGAAACTAACAATGTAACAAAATTAACTGGTAACTTATTAGTTACCATGCTTTCAAAACTAAAAGGTGAAATAGTTTCCTAAGTGGCTATTGGCTAGCACATAATTTTGTTCATTCCTGTTTAGAATAGCCTATGTCTTCAGCTGCTACTTTAAATTTTGTATGTCGTATTACTCTTCTGTCAAATCTACCCGGCCTAGGCTAGCAACCTCCATCTTAACCCTTTGTGGAGGAGGGAATGAGAGATCAGTAGCAGGGAGGCAAGGAACTCAGGAGAAAGCAATAGACATGACTGCTAGCTAGATGGGGGTCCTCCAACTGGGCTCTGAAGAACAACTGTTCAATGCCCTCACTTTTGTTTTGGCCCTCACTTGAAAATCTGGCATGCGAAAGGAAAAAAAAAATTGGAATCTAGTTTGTTGGTTTAATCTTCTAGGATTTTAGGAACTGGGGACCAGATGAGGTACACATTTAGAACTACATGGAGACTAAACATGATGGCAGACCCCAAAACAGGCAAGCAGGACACAAATCCTCATTTTAAAGAGTTTTAAGATTTTTTTCAAAAGCCATGTTGATTCTTTGGCACGCTGTTAAATAGCTAAACATTCAGAGGCTCAAACATGATCAAATCGAAGCTCATAAACCATGTTTACAGCGGCATTCTGGGTCTGAAACTAACCCCCTGCACACACGCCTTCTCAGAGTTCCCGCTGGCCTCCTGATTGGGTTGGGCATGGCTCATTGGGCAGCTGAAGTTAAACAGAGGGTGATGTCAAATTCTTGTCCTGTTTGATCAGCTGTGTTCTGTCACACCTGTGGTTGGGAAGTTGGCTTCATCTATACTCAGTGCTCGACATTCCTGGCTAAAATTGCCTAAGCATGTATTCCAACCTCTTGAATTAATCTCTTCTCTTTGGGGGAATCATTCTCAAATTTCTCCGATTGGCTTCTCCGGAGCTGATCTTTCAAGTCACTGGTTTTGAAATTACTAGAGTTTTGTGTGTAATTTTTTTCCTCCAAAATCCAAACCAGACATTTTCTAAACAAGTAGCAAAATTAAGTTTAAAAGGTTATAGGCCAAGTGACCTCATCTGTATATATTACTGATTTGGAAGAGAGACTGAGTTTTCTTCCTAAATACACAATTTACTTATTATACATTTCAGAGTATTTATTTGAAAATAAGAAAGCCTAGTTCCTTTCTACTTCATAAGAAAATGGTGATTATACGTTAATATGAGTTATGATAATCATTTCTTATGAAAAGACAAATATAATTAAACTTCTGTTTTTTTCTTAATAAAAATTTCCTAAAACTCATTAATGAAAAAAAAAAACCAGAATTAAGGAAATTACCTTAAATACTACCTTGTGACACACACAAAAAATGCAGTGATATTTTAAGAATGAAACGATTTTCATAAATACGCAAAAGGCACAAATGTGATGGGAAGTGATATAACATAATTACACACTTTTCACATGAGTTCCTATATTTTTCAATATCTTACTGTTCATAGAGCATAAATTTGAGTCGACTTTCTGCAGGAAAGTTTTGCTTCTTAAGAACAAAGAATTTAAGACGTGGATTTTTGCCAGATTCGGCTGTTGCATTCTTTATAGCCCAACTTCATAATACTGAACACCTGCTCGACCACCGTTTTTCTCCAAAAACGTGCTTGATCATTCAACTTGAAAGAAACAGCTTTTCACTTCCATTTACAAATCTCTCGCATATTTCACAAAGCAGTTATTAGTCGGCAACCTGACTTGCAGGGCATGAAATTCTCTATATAACATCACTAACAGAGGCTGAATCTTAAAATCTCTGTCCATTTTAGCAATCCTAATAGAAAAAAAAAATGAACTATTCTTGAACCTAATACAGAAAAGATCTTAAATAATAAACTTTTAAATAAACTCTCACCTAAAGTGAACAATGCAAGGGTACATTTCGAAATAACTAAGAGTATATTATAAATGTCTTACCACAGAAGTAAGTGAGGTGATAGTTATGTTAATGAGTTTGATTTAAGCATTTCACATTGTATATCAAATCATCACATTGTATCCCATAAATGTATACAGTTATGATTTAATAAAAGTTTAAAAAAGTCTTTAGAAAATAAGCAGAGAATTTTTTGTAATTAGTCTAGTTTGACCTTCTGTTCTTCAATTCTTCTTTCCTTTTTCTTATTTTTCTTTCTTTCTTTTTTCTTTTTGAGACTTTGTTGCCCTCAGTAGAGTGCCATGGCAACATAGCGCACAGCAACTTCAAACTCTGGGGCTTGAGCAATGCTCTTGCCTCAGCCTTCCAAGTAGCTGGAACTACAGGTGCCTGCCATAACACTTGGCTATTAGAGATGGAGGTCTCACTCTTACTCAGGCTGGTCTGGAAGTCCTGAGTTCAAGCAATCCACCCACTTTGGCCTCCCAGAATGCTAGCATTATAGGCGTATTCTTCAATTCTTGACTTAAAAACACTACGTAACTTTCTAACTGAAGTACTTATTTCCTCTCTTAAATATTCTTTCAAGTTTTATAAAGACCATAAAATAGACCACATTTCACGCTCTTGATTTGCCAATAATACAAAGAATCAACAGATGATTATTAAGCTGGAAAAGATGTATCTTTTCACCTAGCATGTTTTTCTTAGCACTAATAAGCTATCAAAAATGATTACAAACTTACTTTCTTCAAAATGAAGTCAAGTTTTAAACTTCCAAATTGGGACCCTGGCCTACTGTTGATAAGGCCAAACTCCTTACTACAAAAATCCCACAGTCTACTTGTTTTATGCACTCAACAACAAAATAATGCCAAGGCAATACCAACTTATATTGTTCATCTTTATTTCTCTCAATTATCACATAATTCATTACTGAAGTCTTCAATTCCAATAGTTTGTTGCCTGGCTCATTTACAGATACAAGGTCTGACAATTAAGTTCGAGGACTCATCCTAGAGAAAATGTTATCTATATACCTTATTGCTAAACCACCAGATGGCCAAAAGGAGTACTTGAAAGATAACTGTAGTGATATTCAGCAATGAGGTATGTAGCACTTTTTCTAGGACAAATTCACAAACTTAATTGTCAGAACTCGTAGCTATGAATACAGGGTCTGGCAGAAGCAACAGACCTTTTGAGCTTGAGTGTGAAATTGTTATGTTACAGAATTACTGTAACTTGTACTTCCCAACAAGAAAAGATGTAATAGCTTCACTAGAAGCAATTTTCACATCTTATTTTCTTACTAGATCTGAAAATATGCTCTAATATGTATGCTGTGAACCATATAAAAAAAATGGATAACATCGATTTGGAACAGTTGACATTTCACCATATCCAAACAACATGGACACACATATACATGGTACACTTAAGTTTCATGATGCCTGACAGAAATGGCACGGACCCTGAAGTGGCAATAACTTATCTCAAGGATTTGGATGGTGCTTTCTTCCCTGTGTGTCTCTCAGTTACAATTAACAATAACTATTTTCTGTGGCATTATTGTCGGTGCCATTAATTCAAAGAAATTATTTATTTCAAAATGATGCCAAACCCTAAAACTCACAATTAGTAACCAAAACCTGTGGAATACAGCAAAAGCAGTCTTAAGAGGGAAACTTATCACATTAGACGCGTATATCTGAAAAAAGGAAAGAGAGCCCATCACCAACCTAATGAATCATCTCAAGGAAAAGGAAGAGCAATCCCAAACCTAGCAGAAGAAATAATCAAAAGTAAATCAGAAATAAATGAAATTGCAAACAAAAGGATCACTCAGAAAATTAATGGAACAAAAAGCTGGCTCTTCAAAAAGGTAAACAAAATCAATAAACCTTTGGCCAGATTAACTAGAAACAGAAAAGTAAAATCTCTAATAACCTCAAAAGAAGTGAAAAAGGGGAAATAACAACAGATACAATGGAGATACAAGAGATTCTCTCTGACTACCACAAGAAACACTATACCCATAAATTTGACAATGTAGAAGAAATGGACCAATACCTGGGATCACACCATCTCCCTAGACTTAACCAGGAAGAAATAGACGTTTTGAGCACTCGAACATCAAGCACTGAGATTGAAAAAAACAATAAAAAATTTCCAAAAAAAAGAAAGCCTTGGACCAGATGGCTCCACACCTAGATTCTATCAAACCTTCAAAGGTTTACTTGTACTTATACAGCAGAATCTATTCCAAAACACTGAGAAGGACGGCACCTTCCCCAACATGTTCTATGAAGCAAACATCACCTTGATTCCAAAACCAGGAAAGGACCCAACTTAAAAGGAAAACTGCATACTAATTTCACTAATGAATATTGATGCAAAAATACTCAATAAAATCTTAGCTAATAGATTACAGCTACACATTTAAAAAAGGATACATCGTGATCAAGTAGGCTTCATTCCAGGGATGCAAGGCTGATTCAACATATGTCAAATCTATAATTGTAATTCACCATATCAATAGAAGCAAAAACAAGGACCATATGATCCTCTGAAAAGATGCAGAAAAAATTTTGATAAAATTCAGCATCCTTTTCTAACAAGAACACTTAAGAAAATAGGCATAGGTGGAACATGTCTTAAACTGATTGAAGCCATCTCTGACAAACCCACAGCTAATATCATACTGCATGGAGTAAAACTGAAAGTTTTTCCACTTGGAACTAGAACCAGACAAAGACGTCCTCTATCACCACTACTATTCAATATAGTTCTGGAAGTTCAATCCAATGCAATCAGAAGAAAGATATAAAGGGCATCCACATGGGTGCAGAGGAGGTCAAACACTCTCTGTTTGCCATTGACATGATCTTATACTTAGAAAACCCTAAAGACTCAACTACCTAGAGACTCCTGGAAGTGATCAAGAAATACAGTAACATCTCAGAGTGTAAAATCAATGTCCACAAATTAGTAGTCTTTGTGTATACCAATAACAGGCAAGTTGAGAAGCTAATCAAAAACACAATTCCCTTTACAGTAGCTTCAAAGAAAGTGAAATACCTAGGAATATACCTAACAAAAGAGGTGAAGGACCTCTACAAAGAGAATTATGAAATTCTAGAAAAGGAAATACCAGAAGACATTAACAAATGGAAGAAAATACCATGCTCTTGGCTGGGAAGAATAAAAATTGTCAAAAGTAATCTAAATATTGAATGCAATCCCTTTTAAAACACCATCATCATATTTTGAAGAACTGGAAAAAATAGTTCTTCATTTCATATGGAACCAGAAAAAAACCTGCATAGCCAAGGCAATTTTTAGTAATAAAAATAAAGCTGGAGGCATCACTCTACCAGACTTCAGGTTATGTTACAAGTACATAGTGACCAAAACAGCATGGTAGTGGCACAAAAATAGAAACACAGACATGTGGAACTGAATAGAAAACCAAGAGATGAAACCAGTCTCTAGCTGCCATCTGATCTTTGATAAACCAAACAAAGGCATACAGTGGGGAAAAGAATCCCTATTCAACAAACGGTGCTGGGAGAACTGGATAACCACATGTAAAAGACTGAAACTGGATCCGCACCTTACAACTTACAAAAACTGACTCAAGATGGATAAAAGATTAAAATCTAAGACATGAAATGATAAAAGTCCTAGAAGAAAGTGTGGGAAATACTCTTGAGGATGTCACCCTGGGGAAAGATTTTATGAGGAAGACTTCAGTGGCAATTGCAACAACAAAAACAAATGGGACTTAATTAAGCCGAAAAGCTTCTGCACAGCTAAAGACACAACAATTAAAGCAAATAGTCAACTGTCACAATGGGAAAAGATTATTTGCAAGTTACTAATCTGAAAAAAGTTTGATAACTAGAATCTACAGAGAAACTCAAATTAATCAACAAAAAAAGAGCAAACAATCCCATGTATCACTGGGCAATAGACACGAAGAGAGCCTTCTCTGAGGATGACAAACAAATGGCTAACCAACATATGAAAAAATGTTCATTGTCCCTAATTATCAGAGAAATGCAAATCAAAAACCGCCCTGAGATATCACTTAGCCCCAGGAAGAATACCCCACATCACAAAGTCCCAAAGTTGCAGATGCTGGCATGGACAGAGAGGGGAACACTTACGCAGTGTTAATGGGACTGCAAACTCATATAGCCTCTTTGGAAAGAAGTATGAAGAATCCTCAAGGAACTCAAATTAGACCTCTCATTTGATCCTGCAATCCCATTACTAGGCATCTACGCAGAAGAAAAAATGTCACTTTATCATAAGGACATTTGCACTGGATTGTTTATCGCAGCTCAGTTTACGATCACCAAGATGTGGAAACAATCTAAATGCCCACCAAGCAAGGAAGGGATTAACAAGCTGTGATATATGTATACCACAGAGTACTTACTATTCAGCCATAGAAAAGATGGAGACTTTATATCTTCTGTATTAACCTAGATGGAGTTGAAATACGTTCTACTTAATAAAGTATCACAAGAACGGAAAAGCAAGTCTCCAATGTACTCAATTCTAACATGAAGCCAATGTACGATCTAATACATGCCCATGTAAGAGAAAAACTCAGTTCAATTCAAGTTGCGGGAGGGAGTACAAGGGAGGAGGGGAGTAGAAGAGGTAAGGAGATCGGTGTGCTCCCACTTAAGGTGCACAATGTCGGGGTGTATGGCACACCTTTTGCATTCGGGATACAACTACAAGAGGGACTTTACCTAACAAAGGCAAATATTGTAACCTTGTTGTTTGTACCCTGACGTTGACCTGAGAAAAAAGATTATATTTAGGAAGGCATTGAAAATCTTTTTAAATTTATTATAGAAATAAAATCCTTTATATAAAATATTCAACAGAGAGAAAGAGGTTGGACAACAAATACAAAGGGAATCTGTAAACGTGCGGGAAAATGTCGAGGAAAGATAAGAGAAATAGGGTGCGAGAGATCCTGAACAAAGGTAACAAAGTTTGCGAGGAGCTAAGATAGACATCAGAAACTTCTAGTCCAGCGAGTTGAGACTCCGGGAAATCATGCAACCTTTTCAAAGTAACGCAGAACATTGTGAACCTTCTCTGCATTGCAGATAATACGGCAGGGGTAGTCACACTTCCCACACAGCCTTCACTCTCTGTAAGGGGCAGGTGAATACAGACAGTTTTCTTATTGATCCGGGCGCTTGTCTCTGTTTGTATTATTCCAACCAACAAGAACTTGGTAAGTGTTGCCATCTCGGACTAGTTTTGTTTGGCTTTTTAAAGCTGACCAGGAAAAGGCATTGCTTAAAAACTGTTCTGGCACAATCATTGTTCTAGTAGGCCCTCTTTTCCACCAGGTAAGTCTGACCAAAACAGGAAGTCAAAGCAATTAGCAACCTTTCATGGCCATTATTCAATAGAGTGGGTGTTAGAGATTCTAGAACACATGACCTTGCGGTCTGTCCTTACCTTTGCATTTTGGATGCACGGACAAAGGGCCCAGGCTGCACTGGCCTTCACATCTGGGTGAGGGTTCTTCAGTAAGGACCACAACAGGCGAACTCCATCTAAGCGATCAATTATCCTGGTGTGGAACACAAGATCGAGGTACAAACTGTCATTAGAAAGTTAAAATGAAAATTTAAACAGCCCACCTATTTACACAATTCTAATTATTTGTTTTCTTTTGACTTCTTTCTTTCTTTCCTTCCTTCGTTCCTTTCTTTTTTTCTGCAAAACTTCCACAACAGGAGGAATATATAACACACTGTCGCGTTGTCAGTCCTCTGATTTCGGTTTTAAGTTCACAACGCAGAAAGCAAGCTGCATGATAATTACAATTCACACGCACTGAAAATCAAGTCACGTAATTTTTTTAATGAGCTGAACACAGACTGTTACCTAAATGTAAAAATACTGGTTTCTTTCACATAGCAACATCTAAATACTTTCCAAAACAAATATTTGTGCCTCGAAGCCGTGCAGTTACCTTTTTTATTTGGTCTATGTTTAATTGACTTACCTTACTGTATGACATATTTTAAACTCTTTCAGCCCTAATCTAGCATTAGGAATGAAAATCATTACGCCACAGTGTATCCTTTGTTGGGCATGAATAACACGTAACTTGTTTGCCATGTGCGCCCTTCCCAGTAAGACTAACATTGCAGACTGTGTTGTAATTACTTAAACACACTGTAATCAAAATATCTTCATGACTAGCTGAAAAATGAATTATCATCAGAGCCATCTCTACACCATCTGTCTTCTGTTTATATATCAATCAGTCCAGGGACCATAACCCCACAGTAAAGTCCACTGAGGACTCACAGTTGAAAAGAAGGCCAAACAAAACTTAATATCCTTTACAAACATGGCTTTGTTCAGAAAGGTATATTAAACTCAAAGCAGATGAAAAAAGATAAAGAACATCGAAATTCCTTTGCTTTTTAATTTTGAGTTGAATTAAACGCATGTAGCATTTAGCCACAGATAGAATAAATACTACTAGGTTAAAAAGCCATTCAAGGGTGGTGCCTATGGCTCAAGGACTAGGGCACCGGCCCCATACACCAGAAGAGGCGGGTTCAAACCCATGCCCGGCCAAAAACTGCAAAAAAAAAAAAAAATGCCATTTAAATTCTTCCTTGAAAATCTACATTAAAAAAAAAAAAACCCTACATTTTGAGATGAGTTTGCCAGGAAAAAAATATTTTTCCAAAAATTCCAAGTAGGATATCAGTTTTTGCATAACCTTATAAAATTGGTGGTACAAGTACCTATCGTAAGACATAAACTTTCTCTATTAAAAAAAGTGACTTCTAATAAGAAAAAAATGCACCGAGAATGTATTTTACAGCAAAGCTTAAGCAAGTAGCTTTTCAAACTGAAAACTTTCTGTCAAAATCATGCTGAAAGGAAACAAAGTTTTATTTCTCAATTTATGGAAACTCTAAGGAAACTTACTGGGCACTTCACAATGAAAAAATTGCTTTTTCAATGTACATTAAAAAGGCTTACTGTCTTACACATGCTACTGAAAATATAATTAATGCTGTCCCCTGGGTCTCTATGTATATTTTATACAAAATTTCATGATGAACAACAATAAATAATTGTCTAACTTTCTTGCAAATTTAGCAGTAGTAATATTTTTACTATACATTGCTGGCCAGACATACTTGTCACTAGATAGGAAGTCATTTGGATGGCACACATTTCCAGTTTCAAGGTGGTGGCTCACGCCTGTAATCTTAGCACTCTGGGAGGCCAAGGCACAAGGATTGCTTGAGCTCAGGGGTTCAAGACCAGCCTGAGCAAAAGCGAGACCCTGTGTCTACTAAAAAAAGAAAAAATAGCCAGGTGGTGTGGTGGGTACCTGTAGTCACAGCTACTCAGGAGGCTGAGGGAAGAGGATTGCTTGAGCCCAAGAGTTTGAGGTTGCTGCGAGCTATGACACAATTGCACTCTACCGAGGGTGGCAAAATGACACTCTGTCTCAAAAAAAAAGATGCAAAAGGAAAAAAGATAATTCAATCTTCAACCTCTTCTCCAAAATAAAACTTCACAATTACCTATAAAAATTCAATATTAATTGTAAAACTAAATATATTGTTCTCCACTTTCTCCCTAAACCCTAAGCAGTTCATCAGCTGCTTAGTTACTATGAATGAGGACTGTGGCCCCACTACTAGCATCTTAAAAGAAGACTCAGCAGAGTACAGAGTCTTCTTCTCTGAGGAAGACCTTACTGAAGAACATTTGCAAATGCCAGAACTGAAAAGTCAAGGGTAGCAAACTTCAGAGTTTAATTTCAGCCCTCCATCTCCCTCATCCTCTGCTTGGAATCATTTATTGCTTTCACATGAAACCAGTAGATGAACAACTACACACCCACACGAGAGAAAAACACAACCACATTCAAGTGGGAGAGGGGAGGAGGGGGGAGGGAGAGAGCAGAATGGAGGGGGACTGGTGTGCTCTCACCTAATGGGCACAATGTAGGGGTGTATAGCACACGCCCCAGGTGGAGGGCTCAACTATAACTTGGACTTTACCTAACAAATGCAGACAATGTAACCTAATCATTTGTACCCTTCTATTAATCTGAAATGGAAAAACATTTTTTCTTTTTCTTTTTTTTTTTTTGAGACAGAGTCTCACTATGTCGCCCTCAGTAGAGTGCAATGACATCACAGCTCACAGCAACCTCAAACTCTTGGGCTTAAGTGATTCTCTTGCCTCAGCCTCCCAAGTAGCTGGGACTACAGGCACCCACCATAACACCCGCCTATTTTTTTGTTGCAGTTGTCATTGTTGTTTTGCTGGACCGGGCTGGGTTCAAACCCGCCAGCCCAGGTATATGTGGCTGGCACCATGACCACTGTGCTACAGGCGCCAAGCTGGAAAAAAAATTTTAATTAAAAAAATAAATCATTTAGTGCCGATTTTTACTTCACAATAACTCCGGTATCTCTCCCTGCTTTCCTATTGCCTATGTAAACACTCTAATCTTGGCCTTTAATACCTCTATCAGAATGCTGCAGTGGTTGTATAACTTGATTTTGTGGCTTCAGCTTCTCTCAATCTCAATACATCCTATAATAGATCCTATATATCTTTCTAAAGAAACTTTTAGAGCTTCTGCAATAGCTCCTTGATAGCAGGGTGCCAGAGATGTTCATTCTGTTTGTGATGTCACTTAACGTGTTCAATCAATGATTGTTGAACAATTCACAACCAAAAGATCACTCTCAGGGCTGGGGGAGCCTCCAATGGCTTCCCATTGCCTGCGTGATATTAAAACCCCAATTCCTGGAGACAGTATTGAATTTACATGGAACTGAAATTGTTCATAAGACTCCTTGACAATCCACAAAAACTCTAAGAGGCAGGCATCCAGAAATAACAGATAAGGCCAATTCTCATTATTAGGGGTAGTTATGGTGTCATATGCATGACATGAGCAAATACTGAACCACATCTCCAGTGGAAATATAAAATTATGTTACCGTGTGCTTGTGGTCTAACTATTTTTATCAGATGATCAATATATAACTTTGTTTCATGTGTATTTCTCTTTGAAGACACTCTATTTAAAATATATTGTTGAATTATTAACTTTGGACTTGTGGCCAACAGCTCTACAATTCATGAATTAATGAAACTTATCAAACACACGGATTTTCTCCATAAGGCACACCCCAGACTTCTTGTGCCTTGGCACTCTGAACAGCACCTGGGTACCATGTTTAGGGGCCATTTGAAAGAGAAAAATCATCAACCCAAAATGAAACCGGGAAAAACATGGCACTTGGCAGTAGACCTCCAAGTGGACACCTTGTTCACAGTATAAGAGTTGAAACAAAAAGGCATAGTATCACCTTTCTGGACCCCAGCTGGGAGCATGTGCATTGCATGACTCATTTTTTTTCATAGCTCTGCACCTAATGGGCACAATTCCCATTCCACAAGTCTCCAGGAATAATAGTAATATGAATATTGATTTTTTTGGCTGGGGTGGGTGGGAGTCTATGTATGAATTCATCAATACAGAATCTGCAAATAATGAGGAATGACCGCATTTTAATTGTCCTTCAGGAAACTACAGTGTAGTCAGGGAGAAAAAGAGATGATTATAACCTATTAAAAGTGCTGCAACACATGTGTACATTCACGTGATGATAGAGAGAAGGCACTAGTTTACTCACAGACCATAGAGACTCTTCTCCATTTATGCACTTTTCAACTATACATCTTTGCCCATGCCATCTCCATATTTGACTCTAATCATCCATCTCTTAAGGTCCAAAATCTTTCACAAATCCTCTTGCTTCCTCCTCTTTTAAGCCTCTTTTATATTTTGCCTTTTCCTTTCCTGGCACTCATGCCATGTGTGTGCTTCTTATCTCCCCAATTACTGTGTAATTTCCTTGACAGTAGGAATCATATATTACCCACCACTCTTGGGACATACTACCAAACCAGCAAATATTGGTTAAATGCATCTGAAACAAGGCAGTCTGCTTACTGCTTTTTCAATGAATCAAAAATCCGTCCCAACACAAATACATTCTTTTTTTAAACCTCGTAGTTGCAAAATAAATGTGCAGATTCTAAATCTAAGCAGTAAAGTTTTCATTGGAAGCTGTCCCTAAGTTGAAAGTATATTTTCACAGAATTAGTTTGCAACTTAATTGCTTTTTATAGATACAGCAATGAGCTTAGAGGCCATATTAATTTACAACATTGTCCACTTTCAATGGGTCTGCCCCACTTTTGTTTAGCTCTTTGATTTGATTAGAACCTTGCTGGGAATTCATTTCCAGCAATGATGGTAGCTTTCCCCATTTTTATACCAATATAATTCTACATTAATTTCTTAACATTATAAAGACAAAATTGAATTATACGTTTTCAAATTCTTGAACTTTCAAGTGGAAATGAAATAGCCGGGCTGGCAGACTAACAACTCTAGAAAGTGGAATTTATGTTTGTGTTCTGGCTATTAAAAAACAAGCAAACCAAAAAGATGCAGCTGCTTCCTATGTGTCTCAATCTCTTATATTAACATTTTCCAGGATTGTTATGAAGTCTGGCTGCCTTGTCTGCCCACTGAAGCCACATATATGAATAAATATGAACAGAGTCTGCCCATGTTCTGACATGGGGAATGTGGTAGGGTTTCTTGCTGGCAATGCCAATATATCTATTTTGAAACCATAATTTTGCATGTTTTCTAAAAATTTCACAGTATTTGCTGAAAATTACACTGATAAGTAGGATTGTATGACAATGGCCCAAACTAAGTGTGGTTAGCCTAAAAGAACATGACGTTCTTAAACCACAACATTAAAAGATGCAGCCATAGTATGTAGGTTTTGAAACCAAGTTGGCAATTCAGTAAAAAGGGAAACATAAATGTACATCAGAATTAAAGGGATCATCCCTGAGAAAAGAATTTTGCCTTAAAAAAAAACCATTGGCTGGGTGTGGTTGTAGTGCTCATGCCTGTACCTAGAACTTTGGGAGGCGAAGGTAGGAGCATCACTTGAGCCTGGGAATTCGACACCAGCTTGAGCACAAACGAGATCCCATCTCTACAAAAAAATAGACAGGTAGATAGATAGATAGATAGATAGATAGATAGATAGATAGATAAGTTAGCTGTGGTGCCACATGCCTGTAGGCTCAGCTACTTAGTTCGAAGGCTGAGGTAGGAGGATCACTGAAGCCCAAGGGTTGGAGGTTGCCATGAGCTGTGGTGACACCACTGAACTCTAGCCTGGGCCACAGAGTGAGCTTCTTATCTCAAAAAAAAAAAAAAAAAAACTTGAAGTTTTTACATTTCTCTCTTTATTGTTCTAAAGAGCCTATGAAAAAAATAAATTTGCAGGAAAGACATGACTGTGAGCCACTGGAAAGGTATGTCAAGAATTCCTTGGCCTTAAGAAAGCAAAAGGATAATCTATCCTCTTATGGTTGGTATAAGCAGTATGATTAGAAAGACTCTAGAAAATTTTTTGTCAGAAAAATGGTTCATTCATACAATAAATATTAAGTGAGAGCCTATCACATGGCAGGCATTGCAAGACATCAAGAGACACAAAATGTCCAGTTGTCCAACTTTTTAGCAATAGCAAGTTTTGTCACTTAATTATTCTGGTGATCCCCAGATCTTTCCACTGTGAAGATGTTGTTTTCCCTTCTCATTAAATAACAATCTGTGGGGTCACACTGTGTCACCCTGAGAAGGTCTTATCCCAATAACCTTTTGCTACTATAAAGTTTTAGCATCCATGAATTATCATTCCTAAAGGAGCCTAAGAGGATACATATTTAATCCTTTCACTTGAATGAACAGTTTGTGGTTATCATCTCCATAGACAAAGGAGATTTTTTTCCTCTCTCTTTTTAATTCTTCCTAAACACTTAAAATTTTCTTTAATTAAATCTATCAATGATTTCCTCTATGATTTTGATGTTTATCTTATGCTTAGAATAGCCAACCACATTCCAAGACAATAAAACTATAATATATCTCTTGGCTTCTTGTAATTTAGTTTGTTATACTTAAATCTTTTAATTGCCTGAATTTTTTAGTAAAAAGGAAAGAGGGATCTAGCTTTCTTTTCTTCATGGACACTCTGTGATTTATATACTAAATTTTAATAGGTAGTTATATAGATAGCTATAGATATACATATTTAATATATATCTGGTTTCTCTATTGTATTCCATTGATCTGCCCATACTTGCACTATTTCTGGGTTGTTTTCTTTTTATTCATTTATTTATTTATTAAATCATAGCTGTGTACAATAATGCAATCATGGGGTACAATGTGAAATATTTTCATCAAACTGGTTAACATAGCCTTCATGGCAGTTTTTTAGTTATTGTGTTCAGACATTTATATTCTACATTTAGTAAGTTTCACCTGTACCCTTCTGAAATATGCTGGGTTGTTTTCAATTGTACGTGTATGTACTCTAATGACTGAAGTGATTCGCTAATTTGGTATCCATTAATTACATTAAATAAATTTGTGTCTTCTGATCTCAAGGTAATTTTCTAAACTGTTTATAAAAGAAGGGAAATTCTCAAGGTAATTTTTTAAACTGTTTATAAAAGAAGGGAAATTCTGTGAACTATATATCTATAGATCTCAAATAAAAAATGCTGGATTTGAAAGCTATATTATCAGAAATGAAGAATTTATCAGATGGGCTTAAGAGCAAACAGGATACAACAGAGAAAAAGGATCTGTGAATTTAAAGAGAATAAAAGATAACCAAACTTAAAATAATAAGAGAAAGAAATACCAAAGTCTAATGTCTACAGAGTATTATTAAATGAAAGAACACATGTGTAATTAGAGCACTAGAAAGAAGAAAAGAAAGAGACCAAAGAATATTTGTCAAGGCGATAAGTGAGTTCTTCCCAAAATGATGAAAGACATTAATCCACAGGTCCAGGAAGCTCATGGAAGCTGCAACAGGATAAAAGCAAAGAAAACCACACACACAAGGTGGGTGGATTTCCTGAGCTTAAGAGTTGGATATCAGCCTGAGCAAGAACAAGACCCCATCTCTAAAACTAGTCAAGAATTGTGGTGGGAACTTGTAGTTCCAGCTACTTGTGAGCCTGAGACAAGAGAATCACTTAAGCCCAAGAGTTTGAGGTTGCTGTGAGATATGATGCAACAGCAATAGACCAAGGGAAACAAAGTGAGACTTTGTCTCAAAAAAAAAAAAAAACCTCACAGTTATATACATGATAATCAAACTGCTGAAACCTAAAGGTAAAAAGAAGATCTTAAAAACAGTCTAAGAAAAAAGGTACATTATATCTTAGTCTTATAAACTATAATAACAGAATGCATTGACTAGGTAGCTTGTAAACAACAAACATTTATTTTTTACAGTTCTGGAGGCTGTGAAGTCAAAGGGACTGGCAGATTTTGTGTCTAGTGAAGGCCTGCTGCCTGGTTCATAGTCTTCTCACTACAACCTCACTTGGTATCAGGGCAAGGGAGTTCTCTGGGGTCTGTTCTACAAGGGAATTAATTCCATTTATGAGGGCTCCCACTCTGCTGAAAGTCCCACTTCCAAATTCTCTCACATTCTGAATTAAGTTTCACTGTATGAATTTTGGGAGAACAAAACATTCAGACTAGAGCACATTAGGTATGGGAAATTATGAAGCAAACGACAGATGCCTTCTCATGAGAAACAGTGAGGGCAAGAGGACAATAGAATAGCATTTATAAAATCCTAGAAGAAAAATAGCCATCAACCTATACCTCTATACCCAAGTGAAAATATCCTTCAGAAATAATAACAAAACCCTTTCTGCTTGCCCCAGCCCTAAAACCATTATGAGGGGAAGAGCAAAACAATTACGTGGGACAGAACTAAGGACTTATCCATGGGAGGAGGCAAGATTGTTTTTAGCAGTTCAGCACAAGGTCTTAGAGCCAAGGAGGATGAAAAAGGACTCTCCATAAGGATAGGGAGAGACAGATGGAAAGTATCAGAGGCTAAATAAAGTGATTAAAACAATCTTTGGGGGTATGACCCAATGTGGGAAGTCAGACCCCTAGCAAAATGAGGGAGATTTCCCTGCAGAGAATCAGCCTGGGGTGTGGAGATGAAGACTGAAGAGGGTGAGAAGAGAGTCAACACAATGGAGCAGCTTGCAACAGGAAATCCAAGCCTGAGCAGTGTGAAGAGGGAAACGTATGAGGAGCAGGTGGCCCAGCTTGGGGTACCAGAGCCTGAATAGGATAAAGAGAGCATGCAGGTGCCTAGACAGTTCAGCACAGTGAATCAGAGCCAAATAGGTGTGAGGGGAGCATCTGCAAAAAAGAGAGGATAGTACAAAAGATAGCAGATTGGTTACATGTAGGAAGATGGATTGAAGTCCGCTTCTCACTGTCAATGAAGAGAATTATAAATACAGATGACCCTTCAACAACATGGGTTTAAATTGCATGGGTCCATTTATATGTGGATTTCCTTCCCCCTCTGCCACCCCTGAGACAGCAAGGCCAACACTTTCTTTGCCTCCTACTCAGCCTACTCAGTGTAAAGACAATGATGATGAAGACCTTTCTGATGATCCACTTCCACATAATGAACAGTGATTATATTTTCTCTTCCCTGTGATTTTCTTATTAGCTTTCCTTTTTTCTAGGTTACCTTATTGTAAGAACACACTATGTAATATATATCACATACAAAATACATGTTAATTGACTATGGTATAGTTTTAGTTAAGGCTTTGGGTCAACAGTAGGCTATTAGTAATTAAGTTTTCTGGGGAATCAAGTTAGACACAGATTTTTGACTCCTCAAGAGTTGGTGCCCTTAGCCCAGTGTTGTTCAAATGTCATCTATAGAGAGAGAAAACTAGAACTAAGTGGATCTAAAACCATGACTGAAAAATTTTATACCCCTTTCTCAGGAATTGACAAATTAAGTTTTAAAACATGGTAAAGATAGAAAAGACTAAACAACTCAAACAACTTGACTTAATCAACATTTTAAAAACACAACTTCTGCAGAATACACATTGTTCTCCCCCCCAAAATGGAATATTTGCAAAAACAGACCATATGGCTGGGTCATAAAGCCAAATATGAAAGAACGGAAATCACAAAGACTATTACCTCTCACCTATGGCTTTAAACTAAGATCAGTAACAATGTGGTATCTGGAAAATACCAAAAGTTTTGGAAATCAAGCAACATTTGTATATAATCCATGGGTACAAGATAAATCATTAAAAAGGAAATATTTTAACTAAATAAAAATTAAAATATAACTTATAATTGTGAACCTAAAATAATGCTTACAGAAAAATAGACTTAAGTAATTATGTAAGAATTGACCAATAATATCAGTGATCACATCTTTTAGTTTAAAAAACTACAAAAAGAAGCAAAATTTAAACACAAAATATATAATAAATAATAAAAATAAAAGCAGAAATTGATGAAATGGAAAATGGACAAAGAAAGAGAAAAGAGAGTCAAAAGTAGTTCTATCAAAAGATGAATAAAATTGATAAGCTATTAGAGTAAGAATTGACAAACTTTTTCTGTTAAGGGCTAAATAGTAAATATTTTAGGTTTTGTGGGTAACATTTAATCTCTGTTGCATAGTCTGTTTCGTAAAACCATTAGAATGTAAAAACCATTTTTATTTCACAGGTTTTTATTTGTTTGTTTTTCTGTTTTTGTTGGTTTCTTTGTTCTGGAGATAGAGTCTCATTTTGCTGCCCTAGCTAGAATGCCATGGCATTAGCCTAGCTCGCCACAACCTCAAACTCCTGGCTTCAAGCGATCCTCAAGAAACTATAACTACTGGTACCCACCACTACAGCCAGGATGCCTGGCTTCATTTTTCTAGTTTTAGTAGATAGGAGGTCTCACTTTGCTCAAGTTGGTATTGAACTCCAGAGATCAAATGATCCACCCAGCTTAGCCTCCCAGATTGCTAGGATGACAGGTGTGAGTCACCATAGGTTATTTTCAAAAATAACTACAGGGCTTCCAAAGGGGACTAATGAAGAGAGAGAGAGGGAGGAAAATGCCCTCATTATAGAATCTATAAGTGATAAAAGAATGATAAAACAGTTAATACAAGGATGTTATAATAATTTTATGCTACTAAACTAAGCTTAAATATATGAATATATTTCTTGAGAAGAAAAATAATCAAAACAGAACCAAGAAGAAATAAAAAACTTACATAGTGCCATAACTATAAAAGAAATTGAATTTGTAATTTTCTTTTTTTGAGACAGAGTCTCACTATGTCACCCTCGGTAGAATGCTGTGACTTCTGAGCTCACAGCAGCCTCAAACTCTTGGGCTTAAGTGATTCTCTTGCCTCAGCTTCCCAAGTAGCTGGGACTACAGGCAACCACCACAATGCCTGGCTGTTTTTTGTTTTTTGTTGTAGTTGTCATTGTTGTTTAGCAGGCCTGGTCTGGGTTCAAACCCACCAGTCCAGGTGTATGTGGCTGGTGCCCTAACCACTGAGCTATGGGTGCTGATCCTGCACTTGTAATTTTTTAAACTAAATAAACAACAGAAGCCTCTTTCACAAAGAGAACTCCAAACTCAGATGGGTTTGCTAGTGAATTCTATCAAATACTTAAGATAAAAATAAAAACTTTATACATGAAAGTATACATAAAAAGAGAAATGAACCATGATTAGTATGATTTTATTCAAGGAACAGAAGGTTGGCTCAACCTTCTAAAATCAAGCAATGTAATTTCACTTTATTAAAAGAAAACAAAAGAAAAATCATCTGATCATCTCAATAGGTGGAGAAAATGCATTTTATAAAATTCAAACCCCATTTATTTAAAAAAAAAACTTCTCAGAGAAAACTAGGACTAGATGGAAACTTTAATCTGATAAAAGGCATCTACAAAAAAAGATCACTAGCATCACACCTAAAGGCAAAAAGTTGAATGCATTCTCCCTAAGATCAGGTATAGCACAAAGATATTTGCACTCACTGCATGGTGACAGAGGTCCTGGCCTGCTTCTTAAAGCAAGAAAAAGAATTAAAAGGCATAATGATTGTGAGTAAAGCAAAATCTCATTATTTGCAAATTACATAATTTTACATGCAGAAAACCCCATGGTATCTACAAAAAATGATTAGAAAAAGTAAAGTTAGAAAGGCTGCAAAAATATGTGAAGATATGTATGAATATGCAAATGTATATTCAAAAATTAATTATGTATGTATAAATTACAACAAACAAATGGAAAAGGAATTAAAAATAATTACCAATAACAGTAGCATAAACAAACAGATAACTAGAAAGACTATAATGCAAAACGTGAAAGACTCTACATTGACAACTACAAAATATTACAGAGAAAAACTGAAGATCCAAATAAATGGAGATATCATTATGATTTCCAATTTCCTTAAGCTTAGCTGCATATTTCTAACAATACAGTACTTATTAAAGTCCTACGAAGCTTTTAAAAAGATTTAGATGATTCTAAAATTTATATAAAATACATATTACCTAAAGTAGCTCAAAGTATGTCAAAAAGAGGATTTCTATTACTTATTGCAAAGCTATGGTATAGTAATCAAGATAGTGCAGGATTGGCACATGGATAGAAAAATAGATCCATGTTGAAAAGAATTCAGAAATTAACCTACTAATTTAGAGTCAGATGAATTTCAACCAAGGTAGCAAGTTGATCAGATGGGAAATAGTGTTTTCATTAAACGATACTGAAACAATTGGATATTGTATGAGAAAAAAATAACTTTGACCTCATTTCATTCCATTGTTAAGATCTACTTTGATCATAGACAGGACTTAAAACTCATTAGCCAAAAAAGAAAAATTAATAAAATAAACTAAAAATTTCTGCTCAAAAAGGCAACCTTAATGCTTATTAAGAAAAAAAAAATTTACTGTAGATATTTTTATCTCATAAGGGATATATATCCAGAATTTGTAAAAGACTTCTTTAAATCAACTAAAAAGATAATCAATCCAATTAACAATGGGAAAAATACTTGAAGAGAACACAAAAGAATGTATGCAAAGGAGCAACAAAGACATGAAAGGCTGTACAACGTCATTAGCTTTCAGGAAAATGAAAATGAAATCTACAATGATGTACCATTTCACCCTATCTAAATGACTAAATTTTTTAAAAGACTGACAACACTATAATTGCTGACACTAGGTAGGAGTATAAAATTATATAATCACTCTGACGTACAATTTGAAAGTTTCTATAATAATAAAGTTAAACATGTAACATATCCTCCCCCTCCCTTCCCCTGCATGATTTAATAAAAAATAAAACCAAACCAAAAAAAAAAAAACATGTAACCTATGACCCAGAAACTGCACTCTAAGGATACGCAAAGCTAATCTATAGTGATGTAAATCAAAAAAAGGGTTGCTTAGAGCAGAATGTCATGAAAACTGATTTGGACATAGCATGAGTGAACTTCCCTGGGTGAAGGAAATGTCCTATAATTACCTTTGGCTGGTGGTTTACATGGCTGTATACAATTGTTAAAACCCAGCAAGCTTCATACTCAAGTGTAAAAAAAATAACTCATAATTCTGAGCAGGAAAAAAAAGTCAGACAAAAATGAACACTATGCTTCCATTCAGAAACACTGCAAATAGAAACAAAACTAAACTGTAGTTTATAGGGTTGCACTCTCAAGTGTAAAATTATAAAAACAAAGCAAGATCCTAATTACTGTAAAAGGCAACCACAGAGCTATCCCCAGAGTACAGAGAGGTGGCATTGAGTAGGCTTTGAAAGAAGAGGCAAACAGGGGACTTTAAAGTAATGATAATATACTAATTCTTGCCTGGGTGGCAACCAGTACGTCTTCCTTTTCCAATAATTGACTAATGTGTTCATTTACATTATGCACCTTCTTTTATATGTCGTATATTTCAAAAAATTAAAAGTTGAAAAAGTTGTTATTTCATTGTGAGCACACACACACATATACTCTCTCATACAGGAAATGAGCAGCCCATTTATTCAGGTATTAAACTGAATGCATTTCATAACTGGCTGGATGAGATATATAAGGTGGAGAAACAAAATATCCATAATCCTCCCCTCAAAAAATTCCTAGAGCTTGTTTTAAAATAAGAAAACTAACATTCAGAAGGTGAAATGAGTCACTCCATTACCTTTCACTTAGCCTTTTTTGTATCTCAGTTAGATCTTAATATTTTTAAAATTATACAGATAAAAAGTAAATAAAAAAGAAAATAGGAAAGGAAAGAAAATGTTCTCATTGATACAAACATATGAGGCCTATATTCTGTCTCATGTCTTGCATAAGCCCTACAAGGTGGCAAAGACGGAGTCTGTGGCAAAAGACGTATCCGGGTGGCCACAAAGAGATTAAAATCTCTTATGTAGACAAACAAGCATAGCTGTACTTTTTTTCCTTTTTGAAAAGAACAAATAAACCCAATGTGAAAACTGGAGGAAAAAAAATCTATGTAAATGCAACATGATTATGTTTAAACCACAGAAGAGAGGAAATTTAGAGTTACGGATTCCATGGTAAGTTTTAATTCTATCCTTGCGCATATGTTTTATAAAAGACTCTTTCATTACATGATCACATAACACTGGACCATGTAACAATCAGTTCAACAAATATTTATTTTACAATGTGTGGAAGGAAAATATTTTATAAGATAAATTATAGGAGATTTAGCAAATTTTTAGGTAAATTGTTAGGCAAAATTTCTTAGAATTCTGGACCTTTACAAAATATTGATAGAAATACTTTTTTCCTGATTATCTTCTGAAGAACAAGAAATTTAACTCTTCTATAGGCAGGCACTTACTTATATTGAAAGCTTATCTTGAAATTTTAAGGTTATTTTGAAGTAATGGAAAACTTAAAGCATTAGCATCTCACTATGTTTTGAATCATGCATGCCAGGCATTTTATATTTAAAAAAACTAGTAAAGACTAAGTAAATCAAGAAGATACATGAGATCAAATAATGTTTTTTAAAATAGACTTTATTATTCTTGGAGTTTACTGGGATCCCTGGCAACTCACATGTCAAAAATCTGATTTTTTAAAGAAGAGTTAGTCATTTATTCTGACTTTTCCGTGTAAGCTACCTTTCAGATTAACCCTATAGTTAGTGATTGGGCTCTTAGGGAAACCTAACAAAGTAATTAGATTATAAAGATAAAGAAAAAATCCTCAATGCCCCCAGGCAAAAATATCAAATAGCTTATAAAAAAATCAAAATAATTATGCAAGCATCAGACTTTTCAAAAAAAAAAGTTATGAAACAAGGTAAAAATGGGCAGAATTTTTTTTTAAATAATTCAATGAAAGAAAGTGGAAACCAAGAATATTATATCTACCAAGGTTATCCTCCGAGTATTTACAGAAAAATAGTTTTAACATATAAAAACGTAGAGAATTCTGTACCCATGAACCATTCTTGAAATTTCTGAGAATGAGCTCCAAACTAAAAGATGACCATGAAAACAACAAATTAGATCACATTTGCATGGATTACACATGTTAATATACATGTAATTGTTGATCTGAGATTAAAACAAAGGGTCAGTGGTGGAATAACATTTGTTTTTGTAGCAAAACAGAAATAATATACTATAAAAATGGGAGGCAAAGGAAGAAAGAGAAAAAGAGAATGAGACCATTGGTTACTGTATAGGCGATAGTTGAGAGTTAAAAGAAACCAATAAAACCTGAGAAACTAAATAGTAAATGATTAAATAAGGAAAAAGAGGGCATAGAAAAAATTATAGGTACAAAGGTAATCAGAACAAAATGTAAACTTTTCTAAATAATAGCAACAAATTAAAGAGCAAAGACTACAAATCTTATACCAAAGTGTAAATAATTATAAAATATTATGACATTGTCAAAACCAAACATTGATCATGTCAGTACACATGAATGTGTTTAGCTTACTAAAATAAAAACTACTTTAATCTCCCCACAAAGAAATACCCATTTATATACTATATTCAAGAGCACATTGGAAACAAAGTGATTCAGAAACACTGGAAAATAAAGAGGTAGACCAAAATATACCAAGCAAATGGGCATAATAAGAAAGAAGGGGTAAAGATACCGATATCAGACAAAGCAGAAATCAAGACAAAACACATTACACCTGACAAATCATGGCACTTGGAATATTGTAAGCCACAATTCATAAACATTTGAAACCTTTAAGCACCAAATAATACAGCATCTGTCTTTAAGAAGCAAAACTACATGAGATCTAAGAAGGTTTAGATAGAAGTACACTAACAAGAAAAGATTTTTTTTTACAGCCTTTATAGCATAAGACAGATAAAGTTCACAAAAAACATAAGTAACATAGAAGACCTAAGTGACATAATAAAGTAGATCTTCAGAATATGTATCAAACGCTATGTGGTTGATAAAGAATTCCAAGTACTTGTAGAACATGCACAAAAATTAATCTTCTATTAGGCCATAGGGAATCACTAAGTTCCATAACAGTTGAAATCCCACAATCAATACACTCCACACTTTGACCAAAGTGCAATATAATGAGATATAACTACCAAAGCAAAAAGTAAAATTCCTCATGGAATTAAGAAAAAACATTTTAAAAACACATTCTTGGTGGAGTTAAGAAAAACTTATATTAAACTCCTGGGCTGAAAGGGAAATACAAACTGAAATTAAGAAACTTCTAAAAAAAAAAAAAAATGATAATGATAATGAAAGTGCTACATACCAGATTTTACAGGGTAACGTCAAAACTGTGTCAAAGGAAAATTCATAGTATAAACTACTTTTATTACATTTTTTAAAAAATAAAAATAAAAAACAAAAGAAACCAAAAGACAGTGAAAGGAAGGAATAAAAATAAAAGGAGAAATTTATGAGGTAGAGAATAAAAGAACAGTATACCCAATTAATAAACTTTCTTTGGAACAATGAAATCATACCTCTTGCAGCAACATGGATAGAACCTGAAGGCCATTATGTTAAGTGAAATAAATCAGATATATAAATACAAATAGCACATGTTCTCACTTCTAAATGAGAGCTATAATGTGTACACAGGAATCAGAATGTGGAAGGATAGATGGTGGAGATTCAATGGGGTGGATGATGGGAGGTTTGTTGGTGGGCACTGCCTGTGTTGCTTCAGTGATGTATACACTGGAGGCCCTGACTTCACCACAGTGTAACATAGCACGGTAGTGATATTGCACTGGTACCCCCATGAACATTCAGAGATGAAAAATAAATTGGAAAACCATAAAATAGTAGAAGCCTTTTTCAGAAAACAGTCAAAATAGAGAAATGATCAAGCTAACCTGACCAAAGGAGAAACTAGGAGAATGCTAGTTCACATATACAAAAATTAAAACAAAAAATAATCATTGAACCAGACAAAATTTTAAAATTAGAAGACACTACTTTGTAGGCTACTATTCAAGGAAATTTGAAAATCTAAATGAAATTGATAATTTCCTAAGAAAACACAGATTGCCAAAATTGACCCTGTTAGAAGACATAAATAGACCAGTTTTCACAGAAGAACAAGAGAAAGCTATTAAAGAATTAAATATTTTAAAAGTAGGCTGATATTACACAGGAGACTTCTACCAATCTTCAAAGCCCAGATAGTCCCATTGCTCAATAAATTATTTCAGAGTTTAGAAAATGAGAGAAAACTTGCCAAGTCTTTCTGTGAAGCAAATGTTACATCAATACCTAGATTTGATAAAGACAGGAAAAAAATAAAACAGAAACACCACAAAGCATTATCACTAATGAATATCATTACGAAAATACTTAGTAAACTATTTGCAAACAGAGTCCTCCACCACATTAAGATAACATATATACAAGTGAAATTTATTCCAGGAATGCAAGGTTAGTTCAATGTCTAAAAATGCATTAACAGCATCCACCTTATTAATAAATATGAGAAAAATCATACTGAAACATATGGAGCATAGTCTGCACAAATGTTCAAAAGACCTTTGAAAAAATTTAATATCTATTTCTGATTCAGGAAACACTTTAAAAATAGAAATTGAGAGACATTTTTTAATACTAAATATAAAATATGTATACCTTAGATTTAAAGCCATTATTTTACTTCACAAGGAGACAGAGGCATTTCCACCAAAAATCAGGAATAAAGCAAAAAGACTCACTCTTTTTTAGAGAATTAATGAAAGGAATCAATTTGAAGTATAAGAATTTGTGAAGGAGTAAAACTTTCTCAAGAATACCCCAGGGCAAAGTACAGCCAATTTTTCTGTACAGAGCTAGGTAGTATGCATTTTCGTCTTTTTGGGTCATTGGTTCTCTGTTGTAACTACTCAACTGTGCCACTGTGACAGAAATACAGCCAAAGGCAATATTTAAACGAATGAATGTGACTATGTTCCATTAAAACTTTATGTATAGGCTGGGTGTGGTGGCTCACAGCTGTAATCCTAGCACTCTTAGAGGCTGAGGAGGGTGGATTGCCTGAGCTCAGGAGTTTAAGACCAGCCTGAACAAGAGTGACACCCCATTTCTACAAACAATAGAAAAATTAGCTAGTTTTGGTGGTACATGCCTGTGGTTCCAGTTACTTGGCTGAGGCAAGAGAATCGCTTGAGCCCAAGAGTTTGAGGTTGCTGTGAGCTATGATGCCATAAATTCTACCAAGGGCGACAGAGTGAGACTTTGTCTCAAAAAAAAAAATATTTTATGTACAAAAACAAGATACAGTTTGTCAAACATTGCCCTGGATAATTAACAATAAAATGGACTCAACAATGAGGGAATTACATGAGATACAGGATACAGAGTTGACATACAGAATTCAATAGTGTTTATAAAATCAATCAGGATGAAAGACATAATGGTAGGGGGCCGAAATATTTACATCATCAATAAAGATTAAAAACTTAGGAATAAAGTGAGCAAAAATGAACTAAATCCACAAGAGGAAAACTCTAAAATACTCTTCAAAGTAAAAAAACCAGACTTGAACCATGGAAAGTTTTTGCAATTTTACTATGATTAGGTAAGATGTTAAGATTAAGGGAAGGTGATGAGTATATAGGAACTCTGATTTCTGTACTCTCTGTTTTTACAACTTTTCTGTAAGTCTAATGTTATTTCAAAGCAATAATTTAAACTTTTTTTTAAAATAAAGATCCTTAGGTGTGGAAAATAAATCATATTTTCTGTGGTTTTTAGCTTCAATATTTTTAGTTGTTTATAATTCGATGGTATTTTATTAGAAAATTACATCTCTCAAACGTAAGTATTAATGGTTTTTTGCAATGTTGGTGTAATTTTATATACTTGAAGGACAAATTACCTCCAGATGAATTCTGTACCTAACAAAGAGATATTAGAAGTCAACAATAAAGGAAAAACAGCATACATAAATCTACTTTTTCATGAATTTAATATCCTAGGATGCCTATTGTCCCATTTTAGATTTCTAGGAAGGGGTGTAATTAAAATGAAATAACGTATGCTGAATTTTTAAAAGCAGTAATCTCAAGAACTGAAAAAAAGTCTTCAGAGCCTTAAAAATCTATTGGCTCCTTAAAAATCATGTTTAACTCAGTAGCCAAACTACTATCATTAAGATGATATTTTTATTTTTATTAAGAAATATACCAGGGAAGAGATTTGCCCTTCCTTCTACTGCACGAAGTTAATAACACTGAACTAAGAGTTTATGTATATCCCGATATGTGACCTAAGTTTTAGCCTCAGCCACAGGCAAATCACTAAAACATAAAACTACCAGTCATTAAAACAAGTTCCTCACCGTGGATTATGTAAGACTTACCTAGGGGAGAGGTATTTGTCATTTCCTTACCGTCTGACTAAAAGCTCAAAGATGCAATAAACCTTACAGTCCTCACAGTAACAGCCATGTCTGAAATCTGATGCCAAGAGTAATGATGTTTGGATCCTTACCAAACTCGAAATACTGTTTTCTGAAACTACCTTGGTGTGCTTAGCAAAAAGCCCTACTCACAAGCACAAAAGGATTCCCTAACTTCCTTGCACAAAAGACAGTTTAGTCATCATCTTATAAGGCGTTGCTAGGGAATTCGAGACCTTTGATCTTACTCTCTCTTTCAAATATTCTTCCCTTTGCTTTTTCAATAAGTCTCTCTTCTAGTTCCCCTCAAAACTGTCCGATTGATCCTTCTCAGGTTTGTTTGTTTGTTTTAGGTACCTTAAAAAGACTGGGTTCAATAGGCTTCTGTTTCTGTCCTCTTCTCACTCTTTCTCTCCCTCGCAGTGTCTTAAACCATGCCCAATGTCTGCACAGCCTTCACGGACTCACCATTCTATTTTTGCACAGTAAGTGTTTGTTGAGAGTCTACCCAGAGCCTGGTACTGGGTTAAGCATTGGGGATATAATGATGGACAAATTGACCGCGCCTCTCCTCTCCTGAAGCTGAGTCACTAGCTCTCCATGTAAATAAACTCCCTGCATCAGTAAGTGCTACCATTACCTAGCTAGATACCTAACCTGAAGACCATCCAAGACTCCCCACTCTTCTTTATAACTCATGTTTGATCATAACCATTCTCTTCTCTCATAGCCCTTTCTATTGCATTAGATTCTACAGGCTTAGTGTAAGCGGGTAATCTGCAGTGACTGCCTAACAAAGTTTCCAGTCTCAGTTCATGCCTGAAACCTTTCAGTGACTCTCAGCTGACTTTAAAACAAAACCCAGATTCATTAGCCTAGCACACAAAGGCCTGAATTGTCATTGCCTATTTACATGTCTACACCATGCCATCAAAGCTCCCTGACTGCAGGTTAGAGTATAAGGCTAACTATTAGGGCCCCCTTATTTCAATTTATGGCCAAATGACACGATTAACTTAATATAAGAGGAAAAACATGGAATTAAGGACAAAATTCTCATATACAGGTGAGTACAGATACTATAAAATCTGACTTTCATTTTCCATTTATATATTATCTTATTAAACTGATATTAATTGAATCTTCCTGCTCCATCAACAATACAGTCAACATTTAACCAGCACTTAATATGTGTCAAGTACTTTATATATATAAATTCACTTAATCATTACAACAACCCAGAGATATAGGTACCATACTATCCCCATTTTATAGAAAGGGTCCAAGGTACCAAGTTGTTTGCCAAAAAAAAAACAAGGTGCTGAGACTGGGATTCCAGGCAATGATTCCCGAATCCATGCACTTAAGCATTATACACTCTTCATATGAACAAAGTGGAATTTTGTAAGCTATTAAACAAGGACTTTGATTTTGAGGAGATGATATATATTGGTCATGAAGATGCTACAGAAAAATACAAAGAAGTAAAAAATGACCCCATATCCTACCATGAATTAACAATTATTAACAGCTAATGTACATTATTTTGGAGACCTCTTTACACCTACAGGTAAATAGAGGGATGGATGGGTAGGTCAGAGAGACAGATAAATGGATGGATAGATGTCAGATAAATAAAAATGTCTTGTAACAGATCTGTTGACCTATTTATGTGAAAGATGATAAAATTTGCACACTTAGCCTTCCTGCACTGACTTGGTTTTTATTTTTGTCCATTTAATTACCACATTATCATTATAAATATCTAGAAGTATTAAGATGATCCCCTAGTGATAATTCTTCCATTGTTTGGCCTTAGTTTAATATTTAAATGAATTTGATGTTCTCCATTGGTACCTTTTAGGCATAGTTTTGGAAAAAGCTGGAGACTTTACCTCTTTCATGTTCACATGGATGGAGCTAGAACATATTCTTCTTAGCAAAGTATCTCAAGTATGGAAGAAAAAGTATCCAATGTACTCAGCCCTACTCTGAAACCAATTTATAGCTTTCATATGGAAGTTATAACACAACTATAGCCCAAGAAAAGGGAAAGGGAGGTGAGGGAGGGGAGGGAGGGGGAAGGATGAGTGGAGGGAGGGTAATTGATGGGAACACACCTATAGTGCATTTTATAAGGGTACACGTTAAATTTACTAAGTGTAGAGTATAAATGTCTTAACACAATAATTAATAAAATGAAGTGAAGACTATGTTAACCAGTTTAAGGAAAATATTTCAAATTTATATAAAACTAGCACATAAAAAAAAAACCCCAGCACATTGTACCCTACGATTGCATTAATGTACACAGCTATGATTGAATAAGAAAGAAAGAGAAAGAAAGAAAGAAAGAAAGAAAGAAAGAAAGAAAGAAAGAAAGAAAGAAAGAAAGAAAGAAAGAAAGAAAGAAAGAAAGAAAGGAAAGAAAGCAAAACTTTCTTTCGAGTAATTTCTTTCTCTCTCTCTCTCTTTTTTTTTTTAATTTTTTTTTTTTTTGGAGACAATCTCACTTTGTCACCCTTGGTAGAGTGTCATGGCATCATAGCTCACAGTAACCTCAAACTCCTGAGCTGAAGCAATCCTCTTGTCTCAGGCTCCCAAGTAGCTGGGACTACAGGTGCCTGCCACAATGCTTAGCTATTTTTAGAGATGAGGTCTCTCTCTTGCTCAGGCTGGTCTTGAATTCCTAAGCTCAAGTGATCTACCTGCCTTAGCCTCTCAGACTGCTAGGATTACAGGTGTGAGCCACATGGCCTGAGTAATTTCTTGACTGGGTTTTCATCAAGCAGTTTTTTCAAGGACAGCCAGTGAGTACTAACAATATTCATTAATATGCTTAAGAATGTGCTATTGGCTTCCTATTTGAAGGATAGCCTGGCTAGTATGAAATTCTTAGGCAATGTTTTCTCTCTCACACAATGTTTTAATCAATATCTTTTGATATTAAAAGTAGTTGCAGAGAAGTTTAATAAAGCCAATCTGTCCTCATGGTTTGCTTCTTTTTACTGGACGCATTCATTTTTTTCCTTCATTTTTAATATGCAACTTTGTCAGGATATGTGCTGCTGTTGGCCTTTATGTACCAATACTACTAGGGTCTTTTGGGGTCTTTTTCACCTATAGGATCACAGAAAAGTCTTCTTCTGTTATATCTTTGATAAAGATTATGTTCCACTGATTTCAGCCTTTTCTTTTCTTTTCTTTTTTTTTGTAGAGACAGAGTCTCACTTTATTGCCCTGGGTAGAGTGCCATGGTGTCACACAGCTCACAGAAACTTCCAACTCCTGGGCTTAGGGGGTTCTTTTGCCTCAGCCTCCCAAGTAGCTGGGACTACTGGCACCCGCCACAACTCCTGGCTATTTTTTGTTGCAGTTTGGCCAGGGCCGGGTTTGAACCCACTACCCTTGGTATATGGGGCCGGTGCCCTACCCACCGAGCCACAGACACTGCCCTGATTTCAACCTTCTCATGAGGAAAACCAATTAGATTTATACTAGATCTTCAAGGGTTCCATATTCATCAATTTTTCTATTACCATTTATATATGTATTTTTTCAGTTTATTTTGTATTTCTTACATACAATATTTCTGACTGTTTTCAGTTGTGTGTGTGTGTGTGTATATATATATATGTATATATTTTGAGAGAGAGCCTCAAGCTGTCACCCTGGATCGAGTGTCGTGGCATCACTGCTCATAGCCAGCTCCCTTTCCTGGCCTCAAGCAAGTCTCCTGTCTCTCCCTCCCAAGTAGCTGGGACTACAGGTGCCCACCACAATGCCCGGCCATTTATAGGTTGCAGCCACCATTGTTGTTTGGTGGGCCCGGGCTGGATTTGAACCCGCCAGCTCAGGTGTACGTGGCTGGTGCCTTAGCCTGTTGAGCCACAGGTGCCGAGCCTTCAGTTGTGTATATTATATTTCTTTTTCTTCTATCCAGGCTTTTAGTTTAATAATTTTTCTACTTCATTTCTGAGTTCTGACCACTTGCTTTTTATTTATTTATTTTTTATTTTATTGTCTTTATTATTAAATCATAGCTGTGTACAATAGTGCAATCAAGGGGCACAATGTGCTGGTTTCATATACAATCTTAACTATTTTCATCAAACTGATTAACATAGCCTTCCTGGTATTTTCTCAGTTGTTATATGAAGACATTTGTATTCTGCATTTAGTAAGGTTCGCCTGTACCCTCCATTTGCTTTTTAAAACTGTTTTTTAACGTCTTTTGCAAAACTTTGTATGATTTGGGGGACTATTTTATTAAGAAAGAATGTATTATTTTAATAGTCTTGTGACTGTGGGGAAGTTATTTGTCTGACTTTATCTGCCTGCTTTTGTAATAAATGGCCTCAAACACAATCCCACAATAATCTGTGATTCCTTTTGCCCTGAGATCACATCTCCATTCACTTTTGAGCTCAAACAATAAATCTGGTTCACTCCAAATCTCTAAAAGTTTATCATAGTTTCATTGTGTTCCAATCTGACAATCATTGTCTCTTGTACTCTTTTCACTCCAAAGTGTCTCCTGCAGTCTCCCTGGTCTAAAAGTCTATGGTAGACAAAATAAAATGACATGTCCATGTGGCTTTTTTTTTTTAGACTCCATTTCTCCTGATGTCCTATAACGCAAAACTAGGTCTCTGATAGCAAATCCCCACTTCTTCCAGAGCCCATTCTCTCCCCTTCTCTCGCCTTCTCTACGAAAATGAAAATGTTGACTATGTTTTAAATGACCATGACCTTCATCTGGGGGAAAATCTTGATACCTGAAGAGGTATGTATTATCTATCAGTGTATTGTTGACAGGTTAATAATTCACCGCATTTGCAACGTGTTGTAAAGTTTAGGAATGGGTAAATACAATTTTTTCAACTTTTGCTCTCTTTTTATAGTTTTCATGCCATTAATCACAAGCCAAGCCTTTTGTATTTATGAGCAAATGCTTATTTACTGTCATCTCATCATCTATTCTACTATTTTTCAATTATTAATTCACTTGTCTGTCTTCCTATCTTAATCACAACCTTGGGGCCTGCTGTTTTATCAATGAGTTTTTTTCTATATAGTTGTTTCAAAATGTGTTCAATTTTTTAAGAACCAGAATAAGAAAAGCATAGCTGTTTTCTCAGCCCTTTTTCCTTGAATGGATACAACTGGAAGTGTTGCTTTCCTTAAAGCAACACTTTCCTTAAAAATACAGTAGAACCCTCATAGTTGCCCACCTCCTTGCACTGACCACCTTAATTTTCATAGACCAGACATGCACCAACATACAACAGGCTTAGTTCCTTATGTTGACCACCTCCATATGTTGACCAGTTTGTTATAGTCCTTTGGCTGGTCAACTTACAGAAGCTCTACTGTGGTTATGTTAAATAACCACTTCCCACCAGTCACTCTCTTTCAAGCATAATGTTTTCTTTTCTTAATAGCATGTAACACTGTCTGAAATCATTTTATTTGCTTATTGATTGAGCACACAGTCTGTGTTCCATACACACAATAGTGTGTAAGTTCCAAAAGAGTAGGAATGTTGCTTGTGTTACCTCTATAAATCCAGGGCTTAGCTCAAAACATGCTCAATGAATATTCGTTGACTGACTAGAGGAATAAACCAATAAGAATGTAACTCCCCGCAATTAATACCTCCAAGTAAAAGATGAAGGCAGAGAGGTAGAATGGAGCCAGAAGGCAAATGCTTTGAATACCCAGCTAAGCAACTTAGATTTGGTTTTTAAACCATTGAGAAGTCAGTGAAGGTTATTGGGACCAAGGAAACATTATTATTAGACATATAGTTTAGGAAAATAATTTCAATGCTGTGCAGGAAGGTATTGAAATGGAAATAGAAGACTCGAGGTGATGCCAAATAAGACCCATTTCAATAGTCTGAGTAAAAAATGACAGAGCCCAACTGGGAGCAGGAAGGGGGAAATGTGTTCCAAAAGTTTAGCAGTAGCTGGTGGCCAAGTAGATTTGAACAAGCAAAAAGTAAAGGAGAACCAAACATCAAAAGAAATACACAAAGCCATTTCTGACAAGTGTTTACCAGGTTCTAATGAATACCGCATGTGTTTTGAGAAAATAAATACATCGGAAAATAGATTGCAAAGTCTACCCAATATTCTTCCCTTAAAGTTATCATGTGTGCAACTTGCATTCCTTAGTGTCTGAAATCCCCAAGACTAAGAGACCAATAACAACATTCAAAATAAGTTATTGGAGCATCTCATTGCGTATGAGATGTGTGGTTAGATGAAAGCGCGCGCACACACACACACACACACACAAATATCTTGGCAGTTCATTTTCTCTGGAGAACCCTAATGTCGCAGCTTTAACCCATTTGGGTTCCTCCCACTTTAATCTTAACATATGTTATATGTGTGTGTGTGTGTGTGTGCGCGTGCACGCATGTGTATATACATATATATATATACATATATTCTTGCTATTATTCTTAAGTTATACCACTTTTCTTCCAAATTAGACAATAAATTGCTTAAGGGACAATATCATAGCTTAAAATCCTTTGTCATTTCCCCTCATCAGTTCACAGCTCTTTTTACTCAAATTATTAAATTATTTGCTGAATCAATGAGAAACAAGAAGGATACTGAGAATTCTACCTAGAACTACTTAGGACCCTAGTTGGATGGATGGATAGATAGATAGACAGACAGACAGACAGACAGACAGATAGATAGATACCCCTGAGTTAGGAAACAGAGAAAAAAATTGTTGATTGAATGGAGGTTTCCACATGGGAAATTGATTACTGAGTATCGTATATCCTCCCAATATGCCCAGCTTGGCCCTCCATCTCATCCAAGGTAACATTTAATCTCTGTAAGTGATGATTTGGCAACCTTGTGAATATTTAAGTGATAACACATTTTACTTTTTTTTTTTATCATTTATATACACCAATTCTAAGTGATGACACTGTTCTGTGCCTAGACACGTGTTTCCCCCAACACTCTCATATAGACTCTTCCCACCTCCAGGTCCACTTACGTCATACTTTCAGGTTCCAGTGCACAAGCACCAACTGCTTTTGTGACATTCACAAGAAGAGCTTGATTTATTCCAACGAGGAGGTTCACCAGTGGCTGAATGCCACCACATTTCCGGACAATGACTCGGTTTTCATGCTCTTGGCAGCATTCCCCCAAGGCCCCAACCACGTTCACAAGTACTTCTTCAGGCTGATCAGTTAAAAGTCCCACCAAGGTTTCAATGGCTCTGTATTCTCGAAACCTAATTTACAGAGAGAGAGAAAGAAGGGGTGGTCGGGGTGGGAACAGCATTGCTTTTAGTATAAAGTTAGCTAATAACATTAACAATAATAGTAATAATAACAGCTAAAACATACCAAATGCCAAGTATCTGTTATTCAACTCTTACAACAACCCTGTGATGCAATACTATTTAATTCCTATTATTGAACTGCTCATCTGAAGCTTGGTAAATAGTAGGGTTGGCATCCATGCCCACCATCTGCCCCAGACCTGTGCCCTTAATCACTGTGCTTTAACAGTCTCTAAGACAAATCGGTTTCCCAAATCTGAGTGTCTATCATTCCACTCTAGTAAAGGTATTTTTCCCCATGTTGGAGAAACTGTTGCACAAAAACAAACCATTCTATTGAGTTGTATTTTCTTTTCTTTTATTTATTTCTAGAGACAAGGTCTTGCTCAGTTTTCCACAGGGTGGTCTTGAACTTCTGGCCTCATGAGATCCTCCCACCTCAGCTTCAGAGTAGCTAGGACTGCAGGTGCATACCGCTACACATCTACCTTAGAAAGTATTCCAAATGTTTAATGAAACCTAGGCTGAGCAACTTAGGTTTGGTTTTTAAACCATTGAGAAGTCACCGAAGATTCTTGGGGCTTAAGAAACAATATTATTAGACATGCAGTTTAGGAAAATAATTTCAGTGCTGTGCAGGAAGGTATTGAAGTGGAAGGAGAAGACACGAAGTGATGCCAAATAAGACCCATTTTGAATAGTCCAAGTAAGAAATGACAGAGCCCAACTGGGAGCTTAGGTTTCAAAGCCTATTTGTTTTTAAACACATCAACATGACTTTATTGTACCTATTTGGGTTTAATAAGTCTCTCAAAATAAATAGTAGCTTGTGCCACTTGGCTAAAAAGTCCGTCATCCTCAGATACTGTTGGTATAAACCATTAATAAATTTTAGCATCTCTCTTGTCATACAATTTCACTCTGATCTTTTTCACCATATATACGTAAATACATATACATATATTTATGTGTAGGTGTGTATATGGATATATGTATATACACACACACCAAAAGGAAGCATATGATACATAAAGATAAATATTTGAAAGGCCAGTTGCACTGGCTCATGCCTGTAATCCTAGCACTCTGGGAGGCCGAGGTGGGTGGATTGCTGGAGTTCATGGGTTCGAGACCAGCGTGAGCAAGAATGAGACCTCCTCTCTAAAAATAGCCAGGCATTGTGGCAGGCACCTGTAGTCCCAGCTACTTGGGAGGCTGAAGCAAGAGAATCACTTGAGCCCAAGAGTTTAAGGTTGTTGTGAGCTATGACACCATAGCACTCTACCAAGAGCAACAAAGTAAGACTCTATCTAAAAAAAAAAGAGAGAGAGAGAGATAAATATTTGAGAATTACTTGTTTCTATATGGGACATTCTTTTTCCCTAATAAATTTCAGTAGTATTTTTAAATGTCATGATGTGGCTGAATTTTTAAAGTTATTTAAGAGGAATTTTGTAACTTTTAATTAAAAGTTTAAACAGCTGAGGTTACTTTTAATCTAGCCATTACTTCATTACACATTCGTTGTTTACTAAACTTTTGTGTTAAATAGATGTGAATTTCTTGTTAAAGGAAATCATCAGGTGGAGACAATTCAGATGCCTTGGAATACCCACCACTGAGAGCATGAACTATAAAAATACATAAAGAGAAAGATGTGAAAATTAAAATAATTCAAATGATCATAAAATTTACAAGTACTTTAAAATAAAATTCAATGAAATCACATTAGAAAATGACTCAGAGTGACTCTTTAGTTGACATTTTGCTTTTCTTCACGAAAAGGAAAAAGAATGAGATCACTTCCATTTCTAAAGATCTGCTGGGAAATGTAGCCCCTCACCTTGAGAGGTCTCCACAGAAATATCAGAGACATTTCTAATTAAAATGGCTGCCCATATGTGAAATAGCCTATTTGCACAGCAAGACAGTTTCAGTAAGCCTCTTAGTATTACTGAGGCACAGAAAATCATTGCCAGTTGCTGTGAGTGGACAGAGAGCTCTTTTATTTCTAAGAATCCCTTCATTCTGCCAACTTCAGTGAGGATCAACTATTACAATAGCATTAAGTCAGCAGTCCCAATCTTTTGGGCACCAGAAACCAGTTTCATGGGAGACTATTTTTTCATGATCTAGGGGGATGGGGAAAATGGTTTTGATATGATTCAAGCCCATTGCACGTATTATGGACTTTATTTCTATTAGTATTACACTGTAATGCACACATATAATAAAGCAATTATACAACTCACTGTAATACAGAATCAGTGGGAGCTGAGCTTGTTTTCCTGCAACTAGATGGTACCATCAGGGAGTGATGGGAGAAACTGATACCTGAAGTGTGTTGCTCATGTCCTCCGCTCCACCTCAGTTCACCAGGTGTTAGATTCTCATTAGGAGCCTGCAACCTGATTGCTCACCTATGCAGTTTGCAGTAGGGTTCATGCTCCTATGAGAATCTAATGCTACCCTGCTCTGACGGGAGGTGGTGATACGAGTGATGAGGAATGGCTGTAAATACAGATGAAGGTTTGTTCACTTGACAACTGCTCACCTCCTGCTGGGTGGCCCAGACCGTGGGCCAGGAGGGTTGGGAATCACAGCAGTAAATTACAAGATTATGTTTGGGTAGCCATATTTTTATTACAGAATACAGAGCGCCTCCTCTTACTTGATCACATTCTCTTTGCTGATGGAACACTTCCATATTGCCCCGGTGACGGCAGCTAACCGTTCTTTATTGTCAGTGTTATTGAGCAGACTGGCCAGGGGTTTAAGTCCTCCATGCAACCTAACCAGGTCCCGGGTTTCTTCATCTTCAGCACACTGCACAAAAGTCAAATCAGAGCTGTCAGTGATCAAGAAGTACCAAGCTTTCAGTGATTTCTAAAGTGGCTGCCATTCTAGGAGCTGTGCAACTGCCAAGAGCATCATTTTCTGAAGGTGCCGCAAAGTAAAATGTAATTCTTCTCTATACTGGCAGCTACCTGACAGGTGTCTCTCCCTTTAAGTGGTTTCTACATACTCAGCGATTCTCCCAAGCCAGTTCTAGATTTCTTGCTGACCTCTGCCTCTACAGAGGAAGATTTCTGTAGGGATGCAATCCAGAATTTGGGAAAATGTAGCAGAGAAGACAGGTAAGTGACAGGGACTTGGTCAGATCTTCAGTGACCCCTGAAATCTGGAGATGAAGAATTTCCCTAACAGGATTGCTATGCCCAGAGTAGTGGCTTATATCAACTTTACCTAACATTTACTTCAAAAATATTTATCCAAGTTTATATCATCCTCTGAAATAAATATTAACTGCATGTCCCATCTGAGCATTCTTGGGTTAAAGAGCCAACAGATGACAAATCTTGCATAGACTGTGATCCCGAGCCATGGTTGTCTTCTGATGCCATATGATGCCCACATGTGACCTTCAACTTGCATGAGGACCACCAAAAGAAATCCTCAGCGTAATATGCCATAGAGGCACCTGCCATGTTTCTCTTTTCTGTGTAGTTTTTGATTTCATTTTGGTGACAACTTTTAAAAACTACTCACTATTTCTAATCCACTCCATAGTTACTTAATATGAGGCAGATATACAAATCAAGGCTATCTGTCATTGCTATGGGCTGAATTGCGTCCCTTCAAAATTCATATGCTGATGTCCTAACTTGCATTCCCTCAAAATGGGACTGTATTTGGAAGCAGGGTCTTTAAAGAGGCAATGAAAGCTAACTGAGAGCATTAGGGTGGGTCCTAACCCAGGAGGACTGTTGTTCTTTTAATAGAAATTACAGAACTGACATATGCAGAGGCGAGGCCATTTCAAGACATAGGAGAAGTCAGCCACCTACAAGCCAAAGAGAGAGACAGAGACAGAGACACCAGAAGAGTCCAACCATGATCTCAAACTTCTAGCCTCCAGGACTGCGAGGAAATAAATTTCCTGTTGTTGAAGCCACCCAGTCTATGGCACTTTGATATGTCTGCCCTGGCAGCCAAATGCAATCCTCTACGGAGATGAATTCCTCTTCTGACACTCTCTCACTTTGCACCTCCTAAGTTCATTCCTGTAGGAAATCTACATTGATTAGGTACAAGCTGGCGTGGTCAGTAACCGCCCACCTGCTAACTTTCCAAGGCCATTTTTCTCTCCTTCCCATCCTAATCTGTTTTCTGATATACTGTGAAATTTATAATACCCAAAAAGTGAGGCAAGGTTCATATAAATTAACTAACTAAAAGATGAAAACAGGAACCTACACATTCATTCATGCTCCTTGTCTTGGTGTTAACAGCTAAATTTCCTGAGATCATTGTGTTTGAATAGGACACAGAGGCGAGGGCACCATATACTTATTTATCTATTTTACACTAAGTAAATTGTTTTAGGAGACAGAAAAAGATGTATGGATGTGTATTCTAGAAACATAAATATAACCACACATGATGAAGCAAGTTTCTCTAACATACAGACGTATCTGTCATTACCACAAGATAGCACTTCTCAGACCTACATATGCCTGAAAATCCACTGGGGACTTATTAAAAATGCAAGATGCCTGAGTCTCATCCCCAAAGACCACGTATTTAGAAACACTTGCATAAACTACACGAGAAAGAACATCAACAGCTGTCAGAAGAGTTTGTCACACCTGATAGATGGCCATGGCACAATGCTCCTGAAGCTGCTCATTCTCACTGTTCAGGTTCTTTACAAGATTTTCAATGATCCTTTCTGCTTTGATGGCAGCTCGGTAGTTTTCCTAGGAAGAAAAACTTAAATATTTGTGGGTGATAAATATGGGTGATATAAACTTAAATATTTATTCGTACAAGGCAAAAATAGAAGTTCGTCTGTTTACATTTATTAATAATTATGTCGAACAAACTTTCTCAGTAAACAAACCCCAAAGGCCAAGTGCAACTCATCCATACACAGAAAGGGAATTAGTCAACATTAAAGAAATATACAGGGTGTCTGTTTGTGTGCAATTTAAAATAGTGAATATTTTAAAATAGTGAATATTTCAAATTTGCACATAAACTTTATGGACAACCTGAATATCACATAGGTACTGACTTAATTAATGCCCCATTCATTTGATTCATTAGATCTTCTCTTTTCTAATAGAATGCTGACTTCTTGAAAAAAGAAAAATTTCTTGAGCAGTCATGACACCCTTAAAAGTGATCTTGTTTTTTTTTGAGAGACTCCCACTTTGTCACCCTCGGTAGAGTGTGGTGGCATCATAGCTCACAGCAACCTCAAACTCGTGGGCATAAGCAATCCTCTTCCCTCAGGCTCCCAAGTAGCTGGGACTACAGGCACACGCCACAACACTGGGCTATTTTTCAAAGATGGGGGCTCACTCTTGCTTAGGCTAGTCTCAAATCCTGAGTTCAAGTGATTCAATCCACCTGCCTTAGTCTTCCAGAATGCTAGGATTACAGGCATGAGCCACCTCGCCCAGCACTCAAAGTGATTTCTTTCTTTTTTACTAAAGAAAGTCAAGGTGAGAAAAATCAAGGGAAGCAAATGGTGTGGGTACCTCGGATGCACATTCTTGCAGTGTCCCCACCACTGGAATTAGCATGTTTTCATGAGACGTCTTCAGTAAGCGAGCCAACAAAGGAATGCCCCCAGCTCTGCGGATCGCCTCTTTATTGGCGTAACTCTTACTGCAACTCCACAGAGCCAGGGCCCCGCAGCGGGCCACTTCCACGTCTCGGGCCTCATACAGACTCGACTGGGCTGGTTCTGTTGAATTCTGTGCACAGTCAAGTAGAGCCACCTACAATTATAGAGAAGTGCAACATATCCATTAAAGTAAAACTTAATGCATCCTTCGAGAACTATGAGATTTTCACGAAGCTCACCCCTGCCAAAAATAAGAATGCTCTAAAACATAGTTAGGTAAAATGAATAATATTTGATAGCACAACAAATTGAGTAGAGCCAACTGTGAGTCATAGTCTACTTTAAAATAACTGAAAGAGTGGAATTGTAATGTTCCTAACACAAAGAAATGATAGATGCTTGAGGTGATGGATACCCCAATTACCCCGACTTAATTATTATACATTATATGCTTGTAATAAAACATCATACATACCCCACAAATATATACACTATTATGTATGCATAAAAATTAAAAACATTTTTTAAAAAAGAATGCCGTTTTTTAGAAAAAGAATGCTTTTTTTAAAAAAAAAATCAACTTTTCTACCATATAAAAAACAGTGACAACAAAGAAACAAATAAAACCCTTCAAAACATTTTCCTCCAGATTTGGGAGCTTTTATATTTCCTTCCCATAAGAAATTTAATCCCACAAAGATAGTGTTTTCTTAATATGGCTCTAGTAACAAATTTGTAAACCACATCCTCAGCCCTAGAATCTCAGAAAACTAGCTTCTCCAAAACTATAGAACTTTCCAATGAGAAATGAATGGGTTGTACACCCTTAAAATTACCAGACCTCTTTGAAGGATGGAAGCCACCACCTGTTCTACCAAAACCAACCAAACCAAGATGGCACAGCTGTTGGCGTGCATTTTTTTCTTTGCAAAAACTAAAGTCACTGAAAATCTTAAGGAACAAAAGGTAATTTCCTATGAGGACGAAGCAGTATGTCAGGTTGCCCTACGGAGGAAGTGAGGCCAGGCCTCCCCAGAGATGCAACTGTGATCATCAGGGGAAGCTGTCAGCCATTCTTGTATGCACGCTGCCTTTATCTGAGGACTCAGAAGTCATCATCAATGAACATCTACTCCATTCTTCTGTCTCTGCAGGCCAAATTCCATGGATACTGCTCATACGGTTGTCAACACCAATCCCAAATTTAGAAGAGAATAGTCCAGGTGAAGTGGAGTCTTTCAATCTCAATTTCAAATTCTTGGGGGAGAGATCCGGTGGACTGGCTTGAGTCAGGTGGACACCTGGTCTAATTGGTTATGGCCCAAGGAGAGACAGGGACACACAGTATTTACATGGTTTCCAGATACTGACTGCGGGTGGGAAAACAATGTGGGGAAAGTTCTAAGATGATGGGCTTGAGTACAGGACAGATAGCCCAGAAGTGTCTGCTTTCATTATTCCCTCATTATCTATGAAGTCCAGACTCCTGAACTCACTTTACCTGCCTGGACAAGGACCTGTGTGACAACATGGTCCCTCATCTCCATCTCCTGATTCCGCCCATCTCACCTTAGATCCAGTCACATCAAACTCAAAGCTGTTTTTCAGCTTTGGGTCTTTAGCAATGCAGATTCACCTTCCTGAAATGCCCTTTCTGGGTGGGTGTGCCTGGCAAAACTCAATAAACCCTGTCTCCTTTCTAGAGCTTCTTCCTCCAAAGAGAATCAATTAAGCATCCCCTTCTGTATTCCTCCACTATTCCCAGTACTGACTTCAATGAAATACCTCCATTCACTAAATACCACCATTACACTTAATAGTTCCATCTAGATCCTCCCTGACCCTCGCACTCCCACCACCACTGGACTGTTACATCACTGTGGTCAGGGACATGGTCATTTTTATTTTTTTTTATTTTTTATTTTTTGAGACAGAGTCTCACTATGTTGCCCTTGGTAGAGTTCCATGGCATCACAGCTCACAGCAACCTCAAACTCTTGGGCTTAAGCGATTCTCCTGCCTCAGCCTCCCAAGTAGCTGGGACTATAGGCGTCCACCACAATGCCTGGCTATTTTTTTTTTTTTTTTTTTTTGGTAGTTGTCATTGCTGTTTGGCAGGCCTGGGCTGGGTTCAAACCCGCCAGGTCTGGTATATGTGGCTGGCACCCTAGCTGCTAAGCTACAGGCGCCGAGCTGGTCATTTTTATTTTTACTACCCAGTTCTGTGCCTGACATACGGTGCCACTCAGGAAATGTTTGGAATGTTTTCCTGTGCAAGGGTAAGGAAGCTATACATGGACACAGCCACAGCACTGACACACCACTGGTATGAACACATAGTCACCTGGATTTTGCAATATTTCCCAGCCTGGATGCTTGCTTTCTGCTTGCATTGACTTCACATCTTCTGCTTGGTCCTCTGTCAAGCGTGCCTCTCAGACATTGAGTCATCTCCCTCATTTCCAGTTTTAGTCGGGGACTGCCTCTATGCTGCCTACCCCAGGCACCCCATGCCTAGCAAACCAAAACTCCATCTCCACTCCTCATCCATCCCAGATGAGTTATCAACCCAGCAATGACAAGTCTATTACTGGTCTGCCTACTGCTGGTCTTTCCTGTTCCTAATTTAAAGTTCTATTAAAACATACGTCATTATCTTGATTAGGTTAAGAGCAATTGTCCAAATATAGCAAGTTTTTGTTGTTGTTGTTATTCAATGTTGTTTTATTCAATGTCATTTCATTATTACGTTGACGAGAAAAAAATATCAATTCCCAGTAGGGGCCACTATCTGTGTGGAGCTGGCACATTGTCCCCATGCCTGCAAAGGTTTTCTCTGCTTTTCTCTCACATTCTACAGATGTGCACATTAGGTGAAATGGTATGTCTAAATTGTCTCTGTAAGAGGAAGTGCGTGTGTGAGTGTGTGTGCATGCAATGGAAAAGTGCCCTCTCCAAGGTTGGGTTTAGCCTGACACTTGAGCTGCCAGGACAAGCTCCAGCTGCTCACAACCCTGAACTAAAATAAGCAGGCAATGAATGAATAAAAATGATAGTAAAATGCAAATTCATAAGGCATACGATAATTATACAAACACACAACAATGAACAATGTGGTGGGAAAGAAAGCACTCAGCAAGCCCACTGTATTTCTTACTGTTTTGGAACTGCATGGTGGAAGGAGATACTCATTAATTTTTGCTCTACAAACATTTATTCCCTGATTTGACCCAGCACTACTATGCCACTCACTGATTCACCAAAACCAGAATAAATAACTCTCTTACTCTTTTTTATTAATTTTTTTAAATGCATGAAGAGCTCATATTTAATGTTTAATATTAACACCTAGTGTTTAGGGTCTTTAGAAGCTTGGTGATTTTTTTTGTGATCAGAATTACAGTAGGAACTTCATTCTTGTTTATATCCATTGGCCTATGATAAAATTGGTTTCTTTATACTTTGTCTTACTTAAAATTGCAGCTTCCAAGAAACTATCCTTGATGTCAAGTGAGGACTTACTATATTAGGTTCCCCAAAATGATGCCTAAGACTGTCATAAAAACATATTTTTCTTTTATGTTTTCAGATAGATCTGTCTTCCAACTAAACAATGAGATGAATAAGAACCCACCACTCGGAATGTCCCCCTGCGAGAGACTCCTCACAATGAGTTCACCACATTAGAGGCCATGAGAGACTTTCCCCTGGGCAGTTCTCACCATCTATTACTGTCCCTGAACATAACTGTGAACCCATCCCTCCCAATGTCCTAGGCAGTAACAATCCCATCTAGTTTTAAAATTTTCTATTTCTTTGAAAAATGAATGTGAACATGTTTCTTGGCCACTTACTAATGTAAATATGCAAAAATAATAACCAAGGACATGTGATAGGAAAACAAGAGTCCCAGAAGATGCCCACATGGCTGTGGAATGTCTGGAGAGGCCAGAAAGGGGCAGCGGGGAGGTACACAGAGGTAGAGACTGGTGTGCCCTGAAAGTCATGTTCGTCATACTCACCAATTTGGTGATGCCCCCGTGCTGCCTCACCACCCGCCGGGCTCTTTTAAACCTGGCGACATTAGCGATGGTCTCAGCTGCCAAACATTTCAGCCTCTTATGTGGAGAATCAAGTATATTCACCATAATCGGTAAGCCCCCAAGGTCAACAATATTACGTCTGATTTGAGAGTTCTGACTGATTTCCTTCAGGATTTTTAATGAACCAATCTGCATGAGGACAAAGAAAAGTTACAGATGAAGGAGTGCCGAACATATCACCAGGGCTATGTGTTTTGAAAATTCCAAGGCTACCTAAATTCCTTCCCCACTTAAGTTTTGTTACGAAATAGTTTCCATCCCCAGTGGTTACACACATGATCCGTATTTTTCCTTCATTTAGGTAAACAAACATCATTAGAGATGAGTGGAGAAGAGAGAAAAGAAAAGCAGAGAGAAGAGAAAGCACAGCTAGTAAAAGTAGCAGGTCGCTTGCCAGCAATGATAGCAGATAAAGACAAGAAACAGGTGGCAAGGAGGACAGACCCCTAAGGCTGACAGGAGAGACACAGGAAGGTGGCTATAAGACCCTTCCTACACCAGGATGGAGCCACTCACCTTGCACTTGACCTCATCTGTATCAAGCAAATTTATTAACACTTCCAGGCCTCCAACATCTCTGATGGCCAACTGGCAGGTCTCTTGAGCTAGGTTGAAATCCTTCATTGAGCATAATGCAATCACTGTAGCTGTCTGGTTCCCTCCCTACAGAGACAGAAGGCCAGAGAAAGGTGAAATAAAACCACGTTCCCATTGAAAAGTGTGAAATAGTTATAAATCCATGGACTACTGCGTGGGCTTTGATTTGTTCAAAGAATCGTATGGAGCTGAAGCCCAAAGTTCCAATTAAGAGTCGACATTGAAGGACAGACTCTCTTCTTTAAACAGCTATGATGGTGGCTTTAGAACATTCCAGAATAGAAAGAACATGGAGGAAGGGAAACAAGGCAGGAAACCATATAGCAGTCCAGACTGGGGACTCAAGCAGGTGGAGGGAGGGCTGTGGGGTTTGGAAAGAGAAGACAATTCCAGTAGGACCTGGAAATGGAACGCAAGGGCAGGTACAAAGAGGAAAAAGCTTTGCCATGGCGGAGGAAAAATGCTGTCCTAAAGTAGAAAATCATGGCAGCCAATGTCTGCTTGGCCAATCACTACTTGTAAAGAGTAATGGTGAGTTGCTTCTTTAAGATAAACAACACAGGCACAGTGGTCACGGCACCAGCCACATACACCGAGGCTGCTAAACAACGACAACTGCAACAACAAAAAAATAGCCAGGCATTGTGGTGGGTGCCTGCTACTTGGGAGGCTGAGGCAAGAGAATCGCTTAAGCCCAAGAGTTTGAGGTTGCTGTGAACTGTGACACCACAGCACTCTAC